>JAHHFK020001520.1:15000-275277 GCA_024533555.2 Aedes koreicus | reverse complement strand
CACCCTTTATACCCAACGTTGGCATCCCACACTTAACTGCTCCGCTGGGTTCTTTTTTTCTTAGCGTGTAGGTCCTGATATTGTCGCTTTTTGATATTCTGCACAGCTCCGACGCTAATTTCCACTTTTTTATCAATTTCACGAACGGAACACGGTTAATGCGATTTCAAATGGCGTTCCACTGCCAGCTCCGTTTTCTGGTCCGATATAACCTAACGATAAATCCTCAAATAACTGGTCAAAATTTCATTATGATTGGGTAATCCTTCATGGGGATAAGACCAAAACAATACCTGAGAGCACATAATTGTGAGATGAAAATATACTCGTTGCTGTTCAAAACCGAACAAGACCACTCACCCCAATCGATGCCGCTTGTATTCGAACATGTACTTATTAAGCATCTTGAATCCATATCGATAATCAAAATTGCCGCTTAGGATTGTCTAATAATTCATTCTATGGACTGATTGTATGGAATTTCTAATATTTATGTAATTACCCCTTTTCTACAACTAACATAAACAGGCCTTTAAAGACTATTAATGGCAATATTTTAATCACATCGATGAACAATACGTTCAGGATTGACAAATAGTTTATTATATAAACTGAATTTATGACATATCGAATATTCCTGGATCTGATGAAAATATGTATCCACAACGTGAGGTTAAACATCGTAGTATCTAGAATTGAAATTGATAATTACTTTCTGGCTATTTTTTTAACTGTATGGGATTGGTCAGTATAGTCATTATCGACGATTTTCTGCTCTTTTAGTCACCAATTACTTTGCTTAAACAGCTGTCATCTTAGCGTGTAGTATAAACTTTTTTTTATTAAGCTAATAAGCTAATTCCAAGACATGAGGCAACGCATATCCAGTAGCGATGACGAAAATCAGAAGACCAACGATCCATTTGGACCCATTGCAATTTGACATGATAAGCTGAAGATCATCGTGATTTCAAGGTCATTTTCCCAAAGCACGATCGAACATCATGCAAATCTACACCACAGACAGTGGTTCGACTTCATCTCTGATTTACCTGTGTGAAAACATGGCTTCCTTCAAGATTTCAAGTAGCAATAACCTAATAGATGCCACCACAGATTTGTTTTTATAGGTAAGGAAAAAATGGGTTACCAGTGAAACTGTCAAATTTAATGTAGCAATAAGTTAACTATACTCAGAAATTATACGTACGATTTTCATACGATCAAAACTATGAACCACAAAGCAAGGGTCCAAGACTCATTCCATACGAAATCGTATGAAATGATTATTATTGCATCGGTCGAAAAAAAACATGCCTCTTATACACTTTCAATTGACTTCACTTATCAGGCGGGTATAGCAACAATCAATGTGCAACTAACGATTTGAAATTGGTTCACGGTCAACCCCTAGTTCCGAAGTACACCTTGCAGTCTGCACCTTGCCATGCACTCTTGCATGTATCTTTGTTTTTGTTTTGATTCGCTATGTTATTTTGACAGAATATTTGAGAGTGTATTGGTGTGAGTTACGGTCTTAGGGGCGAATCATTAAGCTTGGGACCGGTGTGCTAGTACTTCCTGAGCCAAAAAATATATTCGTTTTCTTCATGACTATCCACCCGCTGTGTATAGTCTCGTGGGATTGTGGCTCGTCTCTGGATCCAAAACATCGCCTGATAGAAAAATACTGGGCTCTGGTTAAGCAGAAACTCTTTGAAACTAAGAAGAAAGCAAATGGGATCGACGATTTCAAGAGAAGATGGAGAACCGCCACCGCAAACATATCTGAGGATACTGTACGAAATCTAATGTCGGGCATACTACAGAAAGTTCGAAAATTATACAGAAAGAAGGATAAACATCTCAATCAACTGTTTTGCCAGCGGCTGGATAGTCATGAAGGAAATGAATATATTTTTTGGCTCAGGAAGTACTAGCACATCGGTCCCATGCTCGATCCTAAGCTTAATGATTCGCCCCTAAGACTGTAACTCACACCAATACACTCTCAAATATTCTGTCAATATAACATAGCGAATCAAAACAAAAACAAAGATACTTGTACCAAAAGATACTGAAAAGCGCAAGAGGGCATGGCAAGGTGCAGACTGCAAGGTGTACTTCGGAACTAGGGGTTCTACAACGGTGAACCCATTTCAAATCGCTAGTTGCACATTGATTGTTGGTTTTACTGTTTGTAAAATTCTATTATACTCACATAAACAAGACATAGGGGTCAATTATAGAAGTCGAGTCGAGCAAAATTGCCCATCACAGAAGCCGACTGAATCTGATCTGGTCGGCAGCTGAGCTCGACTGTTAATTGCAGTGTTGAAATTTTTCAAAGTGTCATTGAAGTATTAAATCATGCAATAATTCAGGATTTTTGACAGTCAAAGAGTAAGTATTTACATTTTTTATTCTTGCTTTGTGAATTACACGAATGTTTTTGTTATTCAGAAAACCTCATTGGGACGCTGTTTCAAAATTGCGGCGTAAAGTATTTTTCGAGGAAGTAATTAATTAAATAATATGTGGACGAGTGTCGATAACTATTTCAAAGATGATTCAGAAGAGGTCCTGACGATACTACAGCTATTTACAGAATTATTTCTTTCAAGATTTAACATTCAATGATTTCCGAAAAGATATGCAGTGATGGATCTCACTTCAAAGATTTTATCTCAAAGATCTCTGCCCTTCTGGTTGAACATTCCAACTTTTTTCCTTAGCATCTAGAACCCTAAGCAAGAAATTTTTCAGAATTGAGGATTTTTTGTTTTGTTTTTTTTTAATTTTCGGAGGATTCACTGAACCTTGAAAGATTTCTCGAAAACTTCTCTGATATTAACTTAACTTCTTGAAATTATTTTATACTTCTCTTCTAAACTTCAGGGAAGTTTGCTTACCGATCAAATTTTTCAAACGAGGTGCGAAACCAAGGAATTGTTATTCCTCCATGAGTTTGTGTCTGCTGCGAACGGTTGGGAAGATCGTGTTGCCATGTTTCAAAAAGGTGTCATAAGCAATGAATATCATAAAGGACATATGAATAATTTTTGTATAGACTGCTTTTTCGATTCGTCAGTGATTATCTTTTGAATTTCAGGGAAGCTCTCTCCTGATCTTATGCAATACTCTTTACTAAAATTCTGGAAAGTTTCCTCCTGAATGTTTGACAAGACGTCAGTCACTCCTGATTTTCTTGGAAATTCACATATAACAACCCAATTTAACCTTCCATTAATATTTGATAAGTTTTTTCATGATATTAGTTACTTTATAAACTTCTTATAAATCTCATTCTCAACAACGAGGAAAATTTCGTCAGAACTTGGAAAAGTTCTCTCCAGAATTTCTTGAAAAATCTTGTTAAATTTATTGGAAGTTACTTCCTGAACTTCTGAAAAGCACTCTTTTGAACTTCAGGAAAGTTTTCTACTGAACCTCGGGGAAGTTCGATTTCAGAGAGATTCCTGCTTGAACTATTCCGAAGTACACCCTATACTTCTGAAAATTATCTTCCTGTTTTTTTTTCTTTCAGAAGTATCTACCTAAACTTCTGGGAATTCCTAAACTTCGAAGCCTCATCCCAAAATTCTGGAATGTTCGATTCTTAACTTCAGGAAACTTCTCTAGAACTTCTGGGTAGTTCCAACTAAACTTTTGGAAAGTCCGTCCTGCACTTCAGAGAAGCTTTTTCCTGAATTTTTTGAGAAATTCCTTCTTGAACTTATAGGTAATGTCCTTTTTGGTAAGTTTCTTCCTGAAATTTGGAGAAGTTTTTTGCAAACTTTATTCTTTTTAAACTTCCGATAAGTCCTGAACTCCGAAGAAAATTTTATTGTTTTATTTTGTTCCTGCAGTTTCTGAGAAATTTTTGCTCAAACTACTAGGAAGCATCCGGTATTCTCGTGGTAAGAATATTTCTGTTCTTTGAAGAGGTTTCTTGCTCCCGTTTCGTTCTTTGAAGAGGTTTCTTCCTGAACTTCGAGAAATCCTCATTCTGAAATTCTGAAATGTTCTCTTCGGAACTTCGGCAAAGCTCTCTAGCATTTTGGAAAATTATCCATCGAGGTACATGATTGCTGCAAGAAGGGGCCACTTTATTGTCAATCGCTACAAAAAAGTCTTCACAGTGGGAAGCATTGCCAGAACAATGCTTTTAACGGGGTCAGAAATTTCGAGATACTTGAAGATAACTTCGTCAATGCCATCAAATGAGAACAGCACAGTCGATGAAGGGGCTTCTGTTCTTAAAATCGAGGTATCAGGGATTCTGGATGTTCCTGGAAAAAAATGCGATGTCCGGTGTGTTGTAAATCTACTAAAACCAGGAGGAATTGGATTTCCCTCTCTTCCATATTTCCTTGAAATGGGCAGGCTGATTTGGGCTCCTGTTCAAACACTTCCCGTTGAAGTATCTATACCAAGCATACATTTTTAAATTAAGCATAATCTTCTGAATAGTAGGAAACTATGATCTTAGGCGAATCTTCATTGAGCTATTAGATATTCCTAGAAGCCGTTAGAGGAGAAAAAGCATAACATTCGAATAGACACACTACAATCAAAGGCAAGTGAAATAACCGTAACTTAAACCTTGCACTTCTGGGAAGTTCTAAATGAACTTTTGGGAAATTTTTTTCGGAACATCTGGAAAGTCCTTTCCCAAACTTCTAGGAATGTTCCAAACGTATCGTCTTGAGCTTTGTGGAAGCTTGTTTCTGAATTTTTGAGAAATTATAATAAGTGCCCTCCCTGGTTAGTTTCTTCCTGAACTTTAGAATTTTTTGACGTAGACTACGTCTTACGGCAAGGGTAGGGTGTCAAATGAAAATCTAAAAATAATCGACCGTCACGAAATATCGTGAAAAATTAAACGCTAATAACTTAATAAATGCTCAATAGATTTTCAAGATGTTTAGATCAATCGTTTGGAAATTTTCCCGCGTATCAATTCAACTATCAAACATTATCCGTTAAAAATTTAAAACTATTGAAAATAACCAAAATATAAGGTAATGTCTTATAATGCCGATATTTCAGAGTAAATTTACTAAATGCACTGTACTTTACTATCACAGATTTCATATTTAAGCAAGGGAGGGCTCATATGCAGCACTGAACGATATAAAACTGGTACACCTTCGCAATTTTACTCATTAGTGTTGCAGTGCCGGAGCGGGTAAGTTCGTCTTGCCAAGCAGCAGTTGGCGATGGCATGAACTCTGGAGGCAACGCGGAGCGGCAAGGCGCCATGTGGATTTGGCAACTAGTGACGGCGCGTACCATAGAAGGTGCACTGGCGACTAATCAGTGGTCGGATTCTTGCTCTGCGGGCTGTTGCTAGCAAGCCCTTGGCTAGGCAGCCATTAAATTTGCAGTGCTGTGCTAGGCATTCGGCTGCCCAAGCCGGTGATGACTTGTCAGCCGGTAGACGCCACCACAAGGAGCAACATATGGCGCTTGAGTGTTTGTGTGTGATATTCTTGGCAGCCATTCATATAAAGCGCAACGTGCATGGCAGAAATTACCTGCTTCATGAAAAGACCGAGAAGTTTTCGATTCTAATGCGGACTATTATATTTTAAATCCGTCCTTTTCAGGACGACCAATCCAATTATCAAAGAGTTGTTTAAATTGAATTCATCGATCAAACCAATTGGCAAACAGTAGACCAAGCAGTGGTCTGATAGCTGATTGCGCTCTGCAGTCTGTTGATAGGCTAGGCAGCCATTAAATATGTAGTGGTGTGCTAGGCCATCGGTTGCCCAAGCCGATGATGATTTGTTGTCAGCCGGTGGGTGCCACCACGAGGAGCAAAATAAGATGCTTGAGTGTGTGTTTATATGTGTGATATCTGTGGTAGATATAGTAACTGAATGACAATTTTGATAAATATAGTAGTAGTAATAGTGGTTGAATGTTTTTAAATATATTAGAATTGTTATGTTAGCTTTATTTAGAGTGATTTTCCATGACCGTGCATTTAACTCGTACGAAGGATATTTACATAGAAGCGTGTACAAAGAAAAATGTGCACATACGGTTCAGTCATCTGACGGATTTTATAGAGCACAGTTGTGGGTGCTTAATGTTGAGACGATTGATCGAGGCTGGAAACCCCGATCAGATCACGACAGTATTTACGTGCAATGAGATACCACACAGCCGCAACAAAAATGACAGATTTGGTACCTTGTCGGTGTTTGCGGTTTGCTTATTGTTAGTGGCTTAGTGCTGTGATTCCTTTTAAATTGATGGTTATGGAATTTTTCACACGCTGAGATTTCAATATTTAAAACCAGTGCTGAGCTGGTACTGACGGTACTGACAGCGTTAGAATTGCCATCACGGTACTGACAGCGTTAGAATTTACAAATGAGATTCTTGCAAATAACAATCAAAGCAACAGAAGAGCCACTCTCTCTCGAACTTCTTATCAACATGAAATAACAACCGAGAGATATTTTTCTGTCGCGAATCTCACCCATTTTTTATATCTTGTACAAGTGTTATGTGTTACGATCAATCGCCAAGAATAAAAAAAAACCGGCATGGACATTGACCATCATTTTAATTCTCTAGTACACAGATGGTCATGATGGACATCGCTAGTACCGATGTTTCCGCCGTCAAAATCGGCAGACATCACCCGTCAGTGGCGATGTGTCCGCAGCTTGAGCTTCACGATTTAGTTAATTGAATTTTCAGTTCTTATGTTGTAACGCTCCGCGTTTTCCCCTGTAAATAAAATTTTAATTTTGTAAATAGATTTCTGTTTAGATTTATTTTTATTTTGGAGCGTAGAATGCAGACATCGTAGACAGAATATTTTGGTGTTGAATAATTTATTTAAAAAAAAAGACAGAAGGCAATGCATGTGAATTTATTTGGATGGAAAACATTTTTGTAGATTTCAACTTTATTTTTAATCTGGAGGTTAAGGATATATATTGGATGTTTTGGACTGGCAAAAAAGCCCACAGGGAAACAACTGTGGAGACGCATTAAAGAACGGTTATTATGGAGCATCAAGCAAGACTCCGTTGGAAATATAAAGCCAAGTAGCTTTACCCTAAACTTGATTCACTCTAAGATTTCAAATAATTTATTTATGTATTGTTAATTTGTGAGGTAAAATTTTAAATTCGACGGTTAATTTCGGTGATATTGTAAATGTTAATGGCAATTTTTAGATTATTGAAGCTGTTGGATATGTTGAGACTTTTTCAGTATTGGAGTTGTCGTTGCTGAAATCAATAGCATCTGCTGGTCTACTTGAAGTGGTGAGCTTATATGAACGTTGAAATAGTTCGATTTTTGATTGCCGATTCAAATGTGGATATCATATCTATATTGGAAATAATTGAAAAATTGAAATTAATTCAAATATTTGGCATCAAAGCTTTTATTATGTAGCTCCTAATAACGTTATATGGTTTTAGATATCATTTTTTTTTCATTTACGTAGGTGAGAATATTGGCGTTGGTAAAAAAAATTAATTAATATTATTTTTATCCATAAGAATATTGAAAGATAGTTGATTGACTGTCTTATTTAATTTGTTTGGTGGTATTAATAATTGTTTTTATTTATTTCTGTTCTTGATTAAGATGTTGACGATTAAATAGAAATGATAATGATACGCGAAGAAAATATTCTTGAAAATTAAAGATATTTTAAAGTTGACAGCTTGATTTTGTAGATAATAGTTGCATCAATTGCGGATAGTTGAACCATTTTTTTTTTCATTGTCAAATATTATGCTGCTCTGATTCAGTTCTATTAACAATTAGTTTTTAAATATTCTATTCCCCAAAACATTTGCACAGTTTAGAGTAGAAGAGCGGAAGGATGTGGTAGATATAGTAACTGAATGACAATTTTGCTAATTATAGTAGTAGTAATAGTGGTTGAATGTTTGTAAATTTATTAGAATTATTATTTTTGCTTTATTTAGAGTAATTGTCCATAAACGTGCATTTAACTCGTACGAAGGATATTTACATAGAAGCGTGTACAAAGAAAAATCGAAGTAGGTGAATGTGCACAAACGGTTCAGTCATCTGACGGATTTTATAGAGCACAGTTGTGGGTGCTTAATGTTGAGACGATTGATCGAGGCTGGAAACCCCGATCAGATCACGACAATATCTTTTCTTGGTACCCTTTCTTTATCTGAAGCGCAACGTGCTCGGCAGAAATAACCTGCTTCGTGAAAAGACCGAGAAGGTTTCAATTCTAATGCGGACTATTTCAAATCCGTCCTTTTCAGGACAAGCAATCCAATTTTGAGAGAGTTTATTTAAATTGAATTTTAATTTTACACATTTACACACACAGAACACGCTCAAAATTAAATTTTGACCTACACAACTACGGAGAGGGAGGTGAGAATATAAAAAATAAAAAAAAAAACACCAGCCACCAAAACAAATTACAATTAAAACTCAAAAAAAAAAAAAAAAACAAATTCACTATAAATATTTTTAAATTTAACAATTGGAAATTTTCTCTCCTCCCCAATACCAATTCAAAAACAAAACATTTCCCATTAAAAATTAAATAATAAAAAAAAAACCAAAAATATGATATTTATAATTTCCCCTTTTTATTTTAAAAATAAAATAAACACCCCATTTCACTTTTCCCAAATTCAAAAATAAAAAAAGGGGGGTCTTTAATGCGCCATTTAACAAAATAAAACGGGCATTCCCCCCCCCACAAGCGCCACGTACGGACGTGTTTTTCGCTTGCTAATTTAGCGCTTGCTAATTTATTAGCGGTAGCAAGCCAGAAGAAAGTGTTGCAAGGTTGTGAAATTTTTTCCACTCGACCTGTTGCCGTGGCAATGGGTCAACACGTGGTGACATCCACGCCAGCGACATCAGCTCCTGAAGCCATTCTGAAACCAAGCAGCAGCAAGCGTCTGCGGCATGACGACACCGGACCATTGGACCCCAACGCCCGGCTACTAGCGAGCAATCGGTTTGCTACGCTCCCGGTACAGGAGATACCGAAAAAGGCGAAGATTCCGCCGCTTTTCACCACGTCAAGAAACATCGCTGCCCTTAGGACGGAGCTTGCAGCGATTAAAGTAAATCCGCTGTACAAGCTGTGCAGTACCGGCACAAAGATAATGTGCTCGACGGAGGCTGACTACCGTGCTGTTGGCACTCACCTAGTCGCCAAGCAACACGAATTTTACACCCACGACGCACCCGGAAACAAGCCGCTGAAGGTGATTCTGCGTGGCCTTCCAGAATTCACTCCGGAGGAAATAGTCGCTGAGCTGCAAGCGGCGGCTCTGAAACCAGTGAAGGTGTTCCCAATCAGACGTCAAGAACAGGGAAATCATCGGGACCAACTCTATCTGGTCCACTTGGAGAAGGGTTCCGTCACGATGGCGGACCTGTTGAAAACACGGGCCCTTTTCAACGTCATTATCGAGTGGGACCGGTATCGCCCGAGGCAACACGACGTGACACAGTGCGGCAAGTGTCTGGCGTTCGGTCATGGGACCCGAAACTGCCACATGAAACCCCGGTGTGGAAAGTGTGCCGGACCGCACACAACCATGGATTGCGCCCCGATGGATGAAGGTGCCCCATCAAAGTGCGCCAACTGTGGCGCTAACCACGAAGGCAGCAACCGTGCTTGTCCCAAACGAGCGGAGTATTTGGCCATCCGCAAGAAGGCGTCCACCAAGTCTCGGCCTGGACAACGCCGCCCGCCACCTCGAATGGACGAAGAAAATTTCCCGACGCTCCGGTACCAAGTGCCGAACCTGCCGCCAGTTCCATTAAACTATCGCCATGCAAACCGCCCGTCAGCATCCGTTCAGCAACGATTCGCGGCAGCCGCCGACGCCCCCATGCCAGCTCCTCCTCCAGGCTGGTACAATCCGAGTTGTAGTTCCTCCACGCAACCACCTACCGATGGACAGCTCTATGACACGGAGCAAATGGTCGAGTTCGTCCAAGAGCTCTACCGCCAACTACGTTCCTGCCGCTCGAAGGAGGAACAGCTCAAAGCCGCCACATCCGTGACGATGAAATTTATTTTCAAGTATGGACCGTAATCGCACCATCAGCATCCTCAATTGGAATGCTTGTTCCATCCGGAACAAAACAATTGAGCTCGGTGACTTCCTTAACAGGAAGGTCATCGACATCGCCATCGTCACCGAGACACATCTCAAACCGGAACACAACATTTTCATCCCCGGATACCGGATTGTGCGACTTGATCGTAGCGGCTCTAGTGGAGGAGGAGTTGCGATCGCCCTGCGCTACAACATCAACTGCCATCTGCTCCCGAGTTTTGAGCTGCAGTCTATCGAAGCCATCGGAATCAAGGTCGAAACTGCCGTCGGCCCTATCACCATCATCGCGGCCTATTGTCCCAAGCAAGCCAGCACCGCTAACGGAACAACAACGGTCCTACGGAACGACATTCGCAAGCTAACTCGGAGGCAGGGGCAGTTTATCATCGCCGGCGACCTAAATGCGAAACACGAAATCTGGGGGAACACCCGGCGCAACCGGAACGGAATAATTCTGCAGGAAGACCTGGAAGAGGGCCATTACACCGTCCTGGGCCCGGATACTCCCACCCGGTTGAGCAGATCCGGAGTACATTCGACAATCGACATCTTCCTCACCAACATGGGGAACAACATCGCCCAGCCGGTAGTACACCAGGAGCTCAGCTCGGACCACTATCCAGTGGTGGCCGAAGTTGGGTCCTCGGTCAACCGGCATCGGATCACCAGACGGAACTACCATCGTGCCAGATGGGAGAGGTTCCGACAACATGTCGACGACACCGTCGATTTCACCGTGCACCTCGAGTCAACTGATGACATCGATCGGCAGCTGCAGAGCATCGAGCAAGCGATCTCCCAGGCCCGGGAGCAACATGTACCGGTGATTGATCAGGTGAGCAACTCTGTACCCATTGATAGACCCACTAAAGAATTAATACAATTGCGCAACGCCATCCGAAGGCAATACCAGCGAACTGGTCTGCCTACCTTAAAAACTCATTGCAATCGGATAACAAAAATTATCAAGGCCAGAATGGTGGACCTCAGAAATAACAATTTTTCCGACAAGATCCGCTCTCTCCCAGATTGTGCAAAGCCGTTCTGGAAGTTGACCAAAATTTTGAAAACTAAGCCAAGGCCCATTCCACCGTTGATCCCACTAGATAGCAATGGCTCTAAGGATCGCTTGATAACTCCTGCAGAAAAGGCTGCTGAGATAAGTCAACACTTCGTCAGCTCCCACAACCTCGGACAAAACATCGTCAGTCCACACGAAGCTGCCGTTAGCGCGCTTATAAACAACATCCATATAAGTCCCAACGACTTCACAGAGGAGTTGGAGATCTCAGCTGACGAATTGTTGACTTATATCAAAGGCTCAAAGAACATGAAGGCCCCAGGTTTCGATAATATCATGAACTTGGAGCTCAAGCAATTGAGCCCCCAGTTCTATAACCATCTGGCGATGGTTTTCAACCAATGCCTCCGACTTGGCTACTTCCCCTCGTGTTGGAAGTCAGCCAAAGTCATCCCCATCCAGAAACCTGGGAAAGATCCTTCATGTTCCAAGAGCTATAGGCCCATCAGCCTTCTCTCAGGAGTATCAAAACTGTTTGAGAAAGCGATCCACCGTCGGCTTCTCTCGTCTGCAGACGAGCTGAACATCTTGCTCGACGAGCAGTTCGGATTCCGACGTGGTCGCTCAACAGTGCACCAACTTAACCGAGTAACCAACATCCTCAGGCGGAACAAGTCTGTTGCGAAATCATCTGCCATGGCACTTCTCGATATCGAGAAGGCCTTCGATAACGTGTGGCACGATGGCCTGGTGTATAAGCTAAAAAGATACAATCTTCCTATCTTCCTGGTGAAGATAATTAAAAATTACCTGTCGGACAGGACATTCCGTGTTTCGCTGCAAGGTGCAGTTTCCGATGCACAGGAGATCTCCGCCGGTGTTCCGCAGGGAAGTATACTAGGTCCACTTCTGTTCAACCTATTCACCTCGGACATACCCCCGCTCCCTGAAAATGGATCTCTGTCGTTGTTCGCCGATGATACCGCAGTCGTCCACAATGGTAGGGTAACAAGAGCGCTTACAGCGAAACTGCAGCGAAGCCTGAATGTTCTGTCAGAATACTTCACCGAATGGAAGATCTGTATCAACGCAGCGAAGACCCAGGTCATCCTATTCCCACACTCCAACTCTCCCAAACTTGTTCCGCCTGAGGATTGTAAAATTAGCCTAAACAACACAACGGTGGAATGGGCCAAATCAGCTGTCTATCTTGGCGTTACCATAGACAGCAAGCTTATTTTCAGGGAGCAGGTTGACAAAACTGTCACAAAGTGTAACGTTCTGTTGAAGCTACTGTACCCATTGATCAACAGAAGGTCTACATTATCCCTGAAAAACAAGCTTGCTGTCTACAAGCAAATCATACTTCCAGTCATCGAGTACGGCATGCCAATCTGGGAGAGTTGCGCAAAAACACATCACCTGAAGCTTCAGCGTGTTCAAAATAAGTTCCTCAGGATGATCCTGAACACCCCTCCGAGGACAAGAACATCTGAGGTCCACCGTCTGGCCGAGATAAAAATGCTCGATGATCGCTTTAGTGAGTCTATCAATCGGTACAGGGCACGCTGCCTGACATCGGATCACCAGATCATCCGGAATCTGGTTCCCCACCCCTAGGATTTTCAAATTGTAGTTGTAGTTGTAGATTAAGTAGGTTATCAAATTTTAACAAACAATGCCCCAAGGGCTGATCTGAAAATTAATTTGTAACATAAAACACACTTAACACATTAAACATTTAAAACACATAAACAAAGCTGAAGAGCCCATTGGGCTAAAACACTTGAAATTGTAAGTTAGTATATAAGACAAAGAATGATAAATAAAAAACAATTTTAGTTCTGCTTCTTCTTTATGTTAGAGAGAGACTTTAACCAATCATGTCAATCGTCTCTCCATGTGCGTCTCGCATGCAGCTGAGAACGGCAAACGCACACTTAGGAAAATTTTGCCTCAGTCGTTTGGCAGCATTGAAGCTGTGCGGAGCTAGTCGCTGGGAGCTGGTCGCTGGAAGCTGGTAGCTGGTCGCAGGCAGCTGGTCGCAGAGGCAGCTGGGGGTCGCGTAGCAGCTGATGGTAATATGTACCAAGGTTCAAACCAAGTTCAAACAGCGATCGTCGCGATGAAGCAAAATGGCGGATTATGGGGGCGCACAATCACGTCGGTTTGTGCAAGCCGCCATCTTACCTCATCGTGACGATTGTGTTCTTCGTCGTGACTCTGAAATGCTGCTGTTTGGAGGAAAGCGTCTTTGGGGCAAGCAAGGCAGTAGGTGAAATGAAACTACGTCCTTTTGAGGACAATAAATTAAAATAAAAGAGGTTGTTTATTAAAGAACTAATCTTTAAATTTAGTTCGGTGCTCGATGGAGGGCGAGCCGTCGGTAAAAATTTACCAAGCTGGTAAGCGCAATCCATAAATTGACAATCTGTCCTTTTGAGGACAACCAATTTAATTGAAAGAGTTGTTTGCACAAGAATTAAACTTTTATTTCGTTTGGTTTGTGTGCCTATTACCATGGTGCCGATTCGTTCGCTGCAACTGCAAAAATCGGGTCTACGGAGGGAGAGCCGTCGGGAAAATTTTATCCAACTTGTTGGAGCAATCCACAAATAATCGGTCCTTTTGAGGACAACCAATCCAGTTCAGAGAGTTGTTTTTATAAGAATTAAATTAATATTTCGTTGGGTTTAAGAGCCATTTAATCTAGTGCCGATTTGTTCTGACTTCATAAAACCAAACGGCCCTTTTCAGGGCCACCAAATAATATCTCAAGAGCGTACAATAAAATTTTTCTTACATACTGGCTTCAAAACGCTGGTCTAATGTCCCATAAGAGCCGCACCCGTCATATTGTGACTTAAACTGCTTCTATCGGTAAGGGTAAGCGACCGGCACGAATAATTGAAACCCTTTTCACGCTAATAATAGGCACAAAGTATTTCCCTGACATTATAACGCATCACTTGGTTTAACGTAGTCTACGTCAACCGGTCGTGTCTTGTACACAACCCCACTGATTTTTTTCTGGAGAAAATGAGCAACATTTTGTATTAGTATCCGTATATAAATCTCTATTTGCCATGTTAAAACTAGCATGCACGTTGTACATTCAACACACGAAATATTAACAGTTAATTTGAGCGGAACTGCAGCACGTCAGACCAATTATGTGTTTCACATATTCAGTGTAGGGGGTAGGTTAGCTTTATTGTAGTTCTTGTTGTACATAGGTTCATAGTGGATTAGGTGCAGAAATTAAATTAGGTTAGTTGCAGGTACTTTTTAGAGTGTGAGTTATAATTTTTATGGCCAATATTTATAAACTCTATTGTTTTGCAGTTTCAGAAACAAGTGTATCTTTATCTGAACTCTCTTTGGATAGGGTTCTGAGGCTCTGACAAGGGCCGTTTTTCTGTTGCCTGAGTTGAAAAGATGCGAATTAAACCTCGGAAACCCCTGACGCTTTAATAAAACTAATGATTTCATTTCCACGCTGCTGTCTGCCGAAACAACTGAGGCCCGTCCCCTTTTGTAAAATTTGATTTGCATTACCTTCGTTGAGAACCCCCTTTTGTCATGTTATGATATATGCCATTATCTAAAACAGGCCTGGCATTCCCGTTAAAACAATAAAGAAGAAGAATAGTAATCATTCGTTATTGGATCATCGACACGTTCAGACGTGTGATAAAAAAGCGCTTTTCCGAGATGTTCCGAGTTTTTGGCCCTGATGCTGGAAATCGAGTAGACGCTGACATGGCGCCTGACGTGGCTGGCACGTCCGCTAGACGAGGCAAGCGGAAGAACCCCGACGTCGACGCTGACGTAAATCATCCCTCCGTAAACAACTAAAATCTGTCCTTCTCAGGACGACCAAATCAATTTACCGATTAAAGAGTATGTTTGATTGAAATTTCTCTTGAGCTCATCGAAATGTTCATTATCACGCACCGGCTCAACATGGCGTTGCTTAAACTGCCGCGTCCCGGAGAAAATGGCCAAATCAATCGCCCACATCATCTTCGTGGTCAAATGGTTAGCGGCATCGCCCGTCGTTCAAGCGGTTGTTGTCATGAAGTTGAGGGTTCGATTCCCGCTCCAGACAGTGGATCTTTTTGCAAAACGAAAATGTCTAAACTGGTCTACTTGGTGTTAGGTTAAGTTCTTCGTAATTCGCTCTACACCCAAACTAAAAAAAGTAAGATTGTTATACAATTTCGCTTGATTTTGTTCCATTTTTGCTATTGATCGTAAGTTGGATGAAAAATCTAACATTAGTTGTGGGAAAAACAGCAACAGCAATTGCAATGAAAAATAGAACGTGTGCGTGAGATTGTTCGCAGTGATATTTAGTTGATGAGTAAGAGATGAGTGTTCGAAGGTCAGATGGCTCACAAAAATAAAATGTGCACATCAAGATCGAGATGCAGACCAGGACCGCTAGCGCGGCGGCTCTTGATGGCAACCAATTAGCCTTTTTGACGAGGTAAGAATGTGGAAATAAGAAGCATATAATTAGTTGTTCCTACCTAAGTTCATGCAAATATCGATAAATTGTAAGTTCCTAATTATATATGTCTAAAGCTAGCCTAATTTGATAATTACCATGCAGGAAAAGTGAACTGAAAACGTCTATACAAAGAAGTGGTGTTACAATACACATGCACACCGATTTTTGTAAGTGAATTAAATCTTTTGAATAACACTAAAATTAAACTTAAATAAACTTACAGCTAAAGCTAGATTTACAACAGAAATAAAACGTTGTGATTTGCTCGAAGATATCGAACCGTGTAATCACTTTTGGACGAAATTTGGGAACAAACTTTAGAAAAATCGCCCGCAGTTTCGTAACTCGTCGATATGGACTCGACTCCCGAGAAGAAAATCCCGGAGATGCACGCAGATTTCGAACCACGCACGTACGCTCGACGAAGACCGGTTACACTGCGAAAAAAGCGAACGCCGGAACGGCGATGAAAATATGGTGCAGTGCGACAATTGCACTACGTGGTGGCATTTCTCATATGCCGGCGTCTCCGAGTCGATCAATGATCGATCGTGGTTGTGCTCGAAATGTCGAGTAGATGACCTGGGTAGTAGCGCAGAAACATCTCGCGATTCCCGAGTTTCAAGTAAGTCAGGAAGATCTGCGAGGCTACATTTGCAGCTTGAGCAGCTGGAAGAGCTCCAAGCCTTACAAAATAAGTTCGTAGAGGAAAAATACAAGTTATTTGAATCCCAGCTCGAGCTAGAGGAGGGGAACGAAAGTATTCGGAGCAAACGCAGTCGAGTTAGTAAGCAAGCCAGCCTCGCCAAGGTCGTGGAATGGGTGCACGAATGTGCAGAGCAAACGGAGGGCACCAACGTTCCCACATCAACGGACGCAGGTCTTCCAATTATGCCGCCAGCACCATCTAGCCAGACGAAGCCGAGCGCTACTACCGCTAGTGACCCTGATCCATCTCTAGCACAGCTACCAGACGGGAAGAATCAGCAGAGCCCCCTCAAACATCCATCGCTACCCACACAGCGCTACCCAAACAGCGACGTTTCGGAAATGGATCCGAAACAGGATAGAGATCCAGCCCGGTAAGTCGTCTTCAACAGAATCGTCGGAAAAGTACCCCTGGCACAATCAACCCCGTCGCATGTGTCGCTCATGCAGCGAGCACCCCCACCAACCGTTGGATTATCCGCTCCAGCAACAGCAATTGTGCCTATGTCAATGCCATTTGGGATACCCTCTCCGGTACCATTACAACCACCCGTAGCTTCGACAGGTGTGTTTCCCGCACCGGCAATTCCATCTACGTTGATGCCATCCGACGCCGGGTTCAAACCTTCATCAGCATCAGCACCTTTGTCATGGGTGCCTCCGCAGAATTCAGCATCGTTTTTCGCCCCGATGTACTCAACGACGAGTGTACCACAGCGACCGTCGACAGGCTTTGTGCCATTCATGCCACCTCTTGCTGCAGCCCCCGGCCACTCGTCAGTATCAGTAGCACAGTCTATATCAGTGGATCGACATGCTTTCGTATCGCATCATCAATCAGAGAATCAGGTTGAACCGGTGCCATCCTACGTCGGCGCATCTATAGCAGGCGCAGGGCCTGGGTCAACGTTTCACCCTGCAGCGGTGCTTACATCAGCTTCGGTAGCAACCCGTGTACCCACGAATCCTGCATATCCGCCGGTATGCCAACCGACTTCTACTTGTGTACCCGTGTCAGCAAATACATCTGTGCCAGCATACCTGCCTACGCCGGTACCTACTGCGCCTCCTAAATCTTACGACAGAGAAGTATCATCCCCTGAGCCACCAGGTAAGCCAGACAAATATCCTCTGCAAGCAAATAAGCCACCATTCCATAACGACGGGAACCTCCGCCATTTGATGATGCAATTTGGTAGCATTGCTTTATCGCCTTCGCAATCACCATTGATAAATGCAAATATAGCCACCTTCACCCCCTCGCCCTCGCAATTAGTCGCCAGACAAGTCATGCCACGCGACTTACCTCTCTTTTCTGGAAATCCTTCCGATTGGCCAGTTTTATAAACACTACTCTCGCTTGTGGATACTCCAGTGCCAAAAATTTGTGCCGCCTTCAGCGAAGTCTAAAGGGTGCAGCATACGAGGCTGTTCAAAGCCGACTACTTCTGCCTGAATCGGTGCCTCATATCATGGAAACTCTTCATTTGCTCTATGGTCGGCCTGAGTTGCTAATTTCAGCCCTCCTAGACAAGGTTCACCCAGGGTAGAAAAGTTCCAATCTATAATCGATTTCGGGATGTCTATACAGAGTCTCTGTGATCACCTAGAAGTGGCGGGACAAACCGCACACCTGTCAAACCCTTCTCTCCTCGCCGAACTCGTTGCCAAACTGCCACCGCATCTTCAAATGGAATGAGGCGCATATCTCCAAGGATTTTCGGAAGTGAATCTAAAAACGTTCGGTAGCTTCATGTCCGGTGTAGTGAAAGCAGTGAGCCAAGTGACCGTGTACTCCACTAGCAGTGCAAGATCCAGTACCTCCGTAAAGAACAACTCGAAGCCGAGAGGAAGCGTCAATACTCATCATAGTGAGCCGAAACTCATCGAAGGGAACAACTCATCGACGAATCGTGAAGAAGCAAAAGCGTGTCCCGCGTGCAAGAGAACCGGCCATCGTATCCAGGATTGTCGAACTTTCAAGTCTTTCTCGGTTGACGGACGCTGGAAGTGTGTACAGTCTGGCGGACTCTTCCGTAATTGTCTGAATGCACACGGTAGAAGAAGCTGCAGGAAATCCGGCAACTGTGGGACAAATGGTTGCGAGTTCCGTCATCATCCGCTTCTACATTCGTCGCGTAGCAGTAAGGATACAGAGGTGCAATCCTTGGTGAATACAGCTGAAAACCACTCCCACCGTCAGATTCAACGGTCGCTGCTCTTCAGAATACTACCAGTGACTTTACACGGACCCAAAGGAAAGGTGAACACCTTCGCGTTCCTTGACGACGGATCATCTCTTACGTTAATTGAGGACAGCCTGATCGAGGAGCTTGGCGTCAACGGTATAACAAAGCCGCTGTGTCTGCTGGGGACCGCAAACGTGACGAGGATGGAGAAAGAGTCAAAACAGATGTCTCTGACAATTTCTTCGTCTGAAGGAAGGAAGTATCCACTGGAAGAAGTTCAATCCGTAAAGCATCTATCGCTGCCGATACAAACACTGTCTTACGAGCATCTTTCTGAACAGTCCGTGCATTTGAAAGGCCTTCCAATTATGAGCTACACCAAGGCGATCCCAAAACTGCTGATTGGAGTCAACAACTTAGATTTAATGCTTCCGTTGAAAATACGAGAAGGCCATTGGCGCGAACCCGTGGCTACAAAAACTCGGCTGGGTTGGTGTGTATACGGCGGTGAAGCGAACAACGCGCAGAAGTCGTCAGTAAATTGCCATGCCTGTGGGTGTGTGACAGCATCAGATCAGACGCTGCACGAGCTGGTCAAGGACTTCTTCACCACAGACGATGTTGGAGTGCAACCTGCCACACCACTTATATCCGAAGCAGAGAAACGCGCTCAACGGATCTTGGAGAACACCACAGTTAGAGTCGGTACGCACTTTGAAACCGGTCTTCCTGGCAGTTATGGCATGGCCCTTCGACGACTTCAATGTCTGGAGAGACGGATGAATCGGAATCCTGAACTCAAGCAAGCGCTGCAGCGTCAGTTGCAGGATTACCAGCTCAAAGGCTACTCTCATCCAGCAACCGAAGAGGAACTATCTAACGCCGATATGCGGCGTGTATGGTACTTGCCGCTAGGGGCAGTAATGAACCCTCGAAAGCCGGGAAAGGTCCGCATGATTTGGGACGCTAAGGCGGCCGTAAACGGGATCTCCCTCAACTCTGTACTTCTAAAGGGACCCGATCAACTGATATCGCTTCCAGGTGTCCTGTTACGCTTTCGTCAGCTCAAGGTGGGTGTATCTTCTGACATAAAAGAAATGTTCCACCAAATTTATATACGCAAAGAAGATCGTAACTCCCAGCGCTTCATTTGGCGCAACGACCCCTCCCTTTCTCCAGTGGTGTATGTGATGAACGTCGTGACATTCGGCTCTACATGCTCCCCGGCGTCAGCTCAATACATAAAGAACAAAAACGCACATGAGTTCAAAGAGATGTATCCCCGAGCTGTTGCAGGTATTGTGGAGAACCATTACGTCGACGACTCGTTGGAGAGCTACGAATCCGTAGGGGAAGCAATCAAGGTATCCCAAGAAATGCGTTTCATCAAAACAAGGCGGTTTAGAGTTGCGACACTGGCTCTCAAATAGCAGCGACGTCTTGAGAGGATTAGGTGAAACCAAGCCTGGCGAATATAAGGCATTGGTAGACAAACAACACAACTTTGAGAGGGTACTCGGACTTCTGTGGATGACGAAAGAAGATGCTTTCAGTTTCTCAACCGAGATGAAGCAGGAGCTCGCTGAATTGATCAACAGTGACGAACATCCCACGAAAAGACAAATGCTGAAATGCTTGATGTCACTCTTTGATCCGCTAGGCCTACTAAGTCTATTCATAGTGCATGGAAAGGTCCTTCCTCAAGAAGTATGGAGAGAGGGAATACACTGGGACAAGAAGATAAACGAAGATCTGTATAGAAGATGGAAAAACTGGACGGGTTTATTTGAAGATGTTAAAAGCCTCCAAGTTCCACGATGCTATTTCTTCGGTGCTACCAAGGAGCGGTATCGCGATTTACAGCTTCACATTTAAAGGGTGTATTCGATAAAAATGGCACACACATATATACTCATCAAAATTAAACTGATTATCGGATTTTCTTGAAATTTTCAGGGAATGAAGAACTACTAATGAGTTTTGATTTACAACATTGGTTTTATTCAATCGTCTCCCATCCCGAATGTCCGCACCTTCCTTTTCACTCCACCCATCAAATTTTGTACAACCGATTTTCCCAGTGTTTTTGTTGTTTTTACCCAAATTTTCTTCAATTCTAGCTCTGTTTTTATAGTTTTGGGATGTTTGCGAAGTTCCGTTTTCATAATTGCCCAGAATTTTTCAATTGGACGAAGTTCCGGTGAATTTGGTGGGTTCATATCATTTGGCACAAAATTAACTCCGTTGGCTCGGTACCACTCCAATACGTTTCGAGCGTAGTGGCAGGATGCTAGATCAGGCCAAAACAGAGTTGATCCTTTGTGCTTCTTAATGAATGGCAAGAGACGCTTCTTAAGGCACTCTTCCGTGTAAATCGCACCGTTTATTGTTCCGGAAGTGATGAAGGGAGCACTTATTTCACCACATCCGCAAATCGCCTGCCAGATTAGAAACTTCTTTGCAAATTTCGATAGTTTCTTCTTTCAAACATCCTCCGGAACATCGAACTTCGACTTGGCAACGAAATATTCTTGCCCAGGAAGTTGACGGAAGTCGGCCTTGACGTATGTTTCGTCATCCATCACGATGCAACCGGATTTGGTGAGCAGCTTCGTGTAAAGTTTCCGGGCGCGGGTTTTCGCAGTGATGTTTTGTTTTTCATTCCGGTTTGGGGCTTTTTGCACTTTGTAAACATGTAACCCAGCACGCTTCATGGTTTTCTGCACAAAACCGACTGACACCTTAGACTTTTTAGCGACATCTCGAATTGACATGTTTGGACGGTTCTTGAATTGTTGTACGACTTTCCTGGCCATTTTACTGTCCATTGGACCACTTTTACGACCACTCCCTTCCTTCCTTTGGACACTCAGAGGCTCCTTGAAGGTTCTTATTACACGAGACACAGTTGTATTTGCAATTCCAAGCCTTTTAGCAATCCACCGGTGGGACGCCCCTGGATTTTGATTGTGAGTGCACAAAATTTTCTCACGGACAATTTCTTGTTTCGACGACATGACTGGAACTACTGAATGTATAACTATGAAACTTGGCAGATGTAAAAAATACACTATGGATAAGATCTACTCAAATTTCTAGGTTTTTTTACTCATACGATTCAAAAGTTACAGAAGATTTTCTGTGTGCCATTTTTATCGAATACACCCTTTACGTAGACGCCAGTGAATCTGCGTACTGTGCAGCAGCATATTTTTGGACTTGGAGCATTGATGGATCCCCAGAATGTGCTCTTGTAACTGCAAAGACGAAGGTGACCCCACTGAAGACACAGTCGATTCCTCGCTTAGAGCTAATGGCAGCCGTGCTTGGAGCTCGACTATCGCAGTTCGTTGAAGAGAATCACACACTGCGCATCACAACAAAGGTGTTCTGGAGCGATTCAGCGACCGTTCTTTCCTGGCTACGGTGTGATCATCGACGATACAAACAGTTCGTCGCATGCAGGGTTGGAGAACTGTTGACGATAATCGACGCGCAAAATTGGCGCTGGGTTCCCTCCAAGCAGAACCCGGCGGACATTGCGACCAAGTGGGGAAACGGTCCAGATCTAAGTGCAAACAATGTCTGGTTTAGCGGTTCACCATTTCTGCGGTTGTCAGAATCAGAATGGCTCACGCAGAAAATATCAACGCCACCCACGGAAGAAGAACTACGTCCTTGCTATGTGGTGCAGGCGGTACAGACTCCGGAGCGTCTAGTGGAACTGGAACATTTTTCTCGGTTGTCTAAAGCTGTGCGTTTGGTCGCTTACGTATTTCGATTTATTAAAAACCTCAAGAAGAAGATTTCCAGACACGTACGATCAACATGACCGCTAACGTCAGAAGAACTCAAAAGGGCGGAAAATTTTCTTATCCGAGAGGCGCAACTGTGATGCTTTCCGGACGAGATAGCGGTCCTTAAACGGAATAAATTGGCGTCAACGAACGAGCAGATGCCTTTGGAGCAATGCAGTGCGCTCTATCAGCTGTGTCCAATCCTGGACGGAGAAGATATTCTTCGAGTGGATAGCAGAATTGGAGCGGTACCAAACATCGAGGAGGACATGAAGTTTCCAGTGATACTCCCTAGGAAGGACACATTCACTGCTCTGCTACTAGACAGCTACCATCGTAGATATCTACATGGCAACGCGGAAACTATTGTGAACGAGGTTCGCCAACGATACTACATCCCAAGGTTGAGGACGGCGGTAACCAGTGCAGCGAAGGCATGTCAATGGTGCCGGATCTACAAGTGCTTGTCCAAAATTCCTCGCATGGCACCGTTACCACTATCAAGGATGGCTTCATTTGTACGTCCGTTTACATATACCGGCCTAGATTTCTCTGGGCCCCTAACAGTGAAAATTGGTAGAAGCAATGCGAATCGCTGGATCGCCCTGTTTACTTGTTTAACGATAAGGGCGGTGCACGTTGAAGTGGCTCACAATCTATCGAGGGAATCCTGCGTGAAGCGCATCCGGCGATTCATCTGCCGACGAGGATCACCTGCGGAGATCTATTCTGATAATGGTACCAATTTCCAAGGAGCAAGCAGACTTTTGAAAGAGCAAGTTGAGCAGATGGCCGTTACCTTTACGGGTGCTACTACGAAGTGGGTATTCAACCCTCCCTGAACTCCACACATGGGTGGAGCTTGGGAGAGGATGGTGCGCTGCATCAAAACTGCCGTCGAAACAGCCAACAACAACAACCGCAAGTTAGACGACGAGGCTTTGGAGACATTTATGGTTGAGGCCGAAGAAGTTGTCAACAGCCGTCCATTGACATATCTGCCACTGGCGTCGAGAGAATCTGAGGCGCTAACACCGAACCATTTACTGTTGGGCATTTCAAGTGGAGTACGGCAACCAGCAGTCGAAGCAACAGATCCAGCAGAGGCTCTACGCCCATCGTGGAACCAAGTGCAGCATCAGCTCGGCGTGTTTTGGAAGAGGTGGATTAGAAAGTATCTCCCAACGCTGACGAAGCGACCGAAGTGGTGTGGCGAGGTGGAGCCTATAACCGAGGGACAGTTAGTGGTCATAGTAGGTGAAGGCAAGAGGAATGAGTGGACGAGAGGCCGTATTGTCCAAGTAATCAAAGGGGTGGATGGGAGGATTCGGCAAGCTATCGTCCAAACTGCGAGGGGGCTTATGCGCAGGCCGGTGGCTGAGCTGGCTGTTCTAGAGGTTGATGGTGATCGTCAAACTGGACCTGGTGGCCAGTGTTACGGGGGAGAGAATGTTGGCACTGGGAACACTGTTCGTGAAGATACTGTAGGGGCCTGAAACTGTCAACAATACTGTCACGGTGACAAACAGGAAAAGAGGATGGAGATAGAGTGAAAAGAGCGACATCGTCTTTTTGCAAAAAACTATTGACCGTCATACAATCGCTAAGTGAAGATCCTTTGTTTAGTGGTCCTTTTATTAAAAGTTATTCTACAATTACTTACTGTTGAAGAAGCATATAATTAGTTGTTCCTACCTAAGTTCATGCAAATATCGATAAATTGTAAGTTCCTAATTATATTTGTCTAAAGCTAGCCTAATTTTATAATTACCATGCAGGAAAAGTAAACTGAAAACGTCTATACAAAGAAGTGGTGTTACAATACACATGCACACCGATTTTTGTAAGTGAATTAAATCTATTGAATAACACTAAAATTAAACTTAAATAAACTTACAGCTAAAGCTAGATTTACAACAGAAATAAAACGTTGTGATTTGCTCGAAGATATCGAACCGTGTAATCACTTTTGGACGAAATTTGGGAACACTAATTGTTATTCATTGTAAAAGAACAACTTTCAAGATTTTTTTAGTGGCTGTTTCACCGATATTGCTTTAAAAAAATTTACATACCACGTTATTCATGATTTCTTTATTAAAGGGTACAAATTGGTTCATTTCTCTGTATGTCGATGCATTCCATCATTTTTCTAGTAGAACTGGTTCTATTGTGACACCTCTAACTAGTTTGAGATGAATGATAAAATGTAATGTATTGAACCATACAATAGAATCAATAGTATGTTCAATTGGTCCTACTGTCCATGGCAATAAGATAATAATTGAACTTATTGTTTCCACAATAGAACCTATTGTTGATTGAGACATACACAAAAGGAGGGTTCTTTTGTATTTAAACTGAAGAAAAAAACACTTTAAAAAAAATAAATAATAATATGTGAAATTTAACGATCGTTCTACAATTGTTGAATATTCTAGCATATGGGGTGTAAAGTAGATCTATTTTAACCATAAGTTGGTTTTTTCGTTTGTCTCGCACATGAACAGTAAGATCCATGGTCGGCAATCAAAATTTTTGTTTTTTTATATCATTGTTTTATGATTGTATGGAAATCATTCCTTTAAAATTATCTACATTTATTTATGACAGGCAATTTATAGAAGGCACAGGCAACTTTGAACTAATATGATCTGTTCCATCAAACAATGCTAATGTGATGATATGGTGGCAGTGAAGATGATGTTTAGAAGAGTACAGTTATACCCAAGAGATGAGGTCTATTCCTGCTTATCGTCCCAATGCTGTTCGTGAAACGGCAATAATGGGAGCAACAAACATTTTTAGGAGGTGCTCATGTGTGAAAAAGTCTTCATAATGCTTACGACATGTGTGCCTTTCCTGTGAAAGCTGACGAGACAGTGATCCTCCGTCATAGTCGTTGACTATGATACAGCATTCAAGGAATTTAAAAACGTAAAGTGAAATCCACTTGGGTATGCTCAAAGCGGTTGGAATGTCGTATGATACGGAAACATTTTTTTTCGCATTCCAATGTGCGTGGTCGGCATTAGTATTATGGAAGAAATCTGCTTGCAACAATTTTTTAAGTGACCATTGAAAGCAGCTTTAATCCGGGAGCTAGAAATTGATACCTCTACTGAAGACCCAGCAACTCATTTTAAAATGTCTGGAGAGTCACGACTATTCCGTGGTTGCTTTCACATACAGTAAGCCCCGCATGTAAATATTACCGATATTATTTGGATAAGGGAGCTGCCACACAATTCCAGATTCCAAATCAGGCACGTATTTAGTGTGATTTAAAAATAGATTTTTGTAATTTATTTATAATCAGATAGATAACACCGAACGCCGCTTCAAAAATGAAACTAGCTAGTTAATATGAAAATAAAAATGTTCGACGTTGATTCGTAATTAATTTCATACATTAAAGTTGCCAAACTTCCATAAATTATGTACCAAACATAATACAATCGTGCATGCGTATAATTGTGTGACAAAGAAACAATTAAATGATTTGCCCAGGAAATTGAGAAATTTTCAACTAGAAGAAATCTGAAGTTTGGGACCTGGAATTGATCCCAGCCACCTCCAGCATGGTATTGCTTTTCAGGTTTGCTCTAGCAATTGTACTAAAGGAGACCCCCTATTAAATATGAAGAAATATTGCAACTAATTAAATATTCTACCGATCCAAACATAGCTTTATTTGAAGACACTTGTTCCAAATTCACAAGTTAAAACAATTCATTCGGTGATATTAGTACAACGTTCTCGTGGGTGTGATCATTGTTTTTTTTTGTTTATTATAAGCAAGAGTAACAGTTTAAAATGAATGTCAACATCAGTAACCAGAGGTGATTTAATGCATTTTTACATTTATTTTCGTCCAACGTTTACTTTCAGCAGAATTGGGTAAAATGATTTATGAAGCTTGTGTAGGTTGTTTTCTATACTACCACTACAAATAAAATGTTTTATGCTAATGTTTAACAAACTAAAATTAATATTAAGTATAGTAATGCTTAATCATATTCACCAAGAACCTTGATAGATTCTCCTGACTTCGATTGTATAGAAAGACATCCGATTGTATAGAAAGACATTAGAGTTGATAACGAAAATTGTTAATTAGATTTAGAAATTCTACTGAATGATAAGTTAGACGCGATGTGAATGTAAAAATGAATGAATTAACGAAATCATTTCTGTCAGCATCTTCACATGAAGGAGCTCACATACTTGGAAATTATGATTTTCATACGAGACTTAATTCACCCTTGACATGAATCGAGAAATATTAGTAGAGATTTCATGTAAAATTATGACACCTGAAACCGAAACATACGCAAGTCGAGGAAAAATCATCTTATTTTTTTTATACTGTACAGGGTGCGGCAGAAAATAATGCGAAAGTTTGTTCTATTTCTTTCAAATCCCAATTCAAGCAATAATATCAATATTTTCGAGTGCAGTTATCTTTATAAAGTCCTTTTAAACAAATTTATTCAATGTGTCCTCCATTTTTATTAATAACATCCTCGAGCCGACGCCGGAAGCCAGAGTATGCCTTTCGGACGTAGTCCTTCGACATTGACTGCCATGTGCGTGTTATGGTTGACTTCAGGGTTTTCACACTAGGGTGTGATGTTTTGCAGGCTCGTGCTTCAACATATGCCCAAATCGAATAATCCAACGGATTAAGATCTGGACTGCTAGGGGGCCACAATTCCTTCGGCCAAAACTTCATGTTATCGTTCAACCATTGTTGGGTTCGATTGGACGTGTGACACGGCGCTCCATCCTGCTGTAGGACAACGTTTTGGTCCTCGGAGAAGTTGGCCTTCACCCAGGGAAGCACTTGGTCCTTTCAAATACCGATATACACTTCGGTATTGATTTTAACTCCAGCATCAATGAAAACAGGCGGCATTTTCAAACCATTGGACGTCACCAAGCCAAACATCATGACACCAGGCGGATGTTTGGTTTGAAAGTTGAATTTCACTTTTTCCGAAACCTTCTCCATTTTTTGCGGTGAAATGAACCGGTCCGTGCGGCTGTTGACCACAGCATCGATGCTGAAAAGCTTTTCGTCGGAGAACAGGATTATCATTTTTTCCTTCTTCAACAAGGAAAGAAATCTCTTGGAACGAGTCACTCGTAGTTCCTTGATCCGGTCCATAATCAAGTGGCGTTTCACTCTGGCTTTGGAAGATACATGCAGGTCTTCTTTGATGATTCTCCGCATGGATTTCTCCGAAATATTGGCTTCCTTTGCAAGTTTTCTTATGGAACGCACCGGGTTGCGAGAAATTTTTTCACGGACCGATTTGATCACGTTCGGCGTGCGTGCAAAGCGCGGACGTCCGCTTCGAGGCTTTCGCTGCTTAGAACCATCCTGCAGGGACTTTTTTATGCGGTAAACTGTTGCCAAATGGCACCCTACCACCTTGGCAATCTCTTTCGGCTTCTTCTGGGCGAGCAACAAACTGGTGATCACTTCTTTCGCGAACATTTTGACGATTTGCAATAAAACAAATATAATGTTCTGATGCAGTACTTGAAAGTAAACATAAACAAATACACTTTCGACAGAAATTAGTCACTAGCTACACGAATTAACCCAATACTGAAGTTTGAACATTTTCGCATTATTTTCTGCCGCACCATGTATTTCTTATAATTACGACCATTAACAAAAAAATAACAAGTGTCGCAATAAATTCCGACTCAGCATTAAACTAACCAACTTTAGTAAAAAAAAATACAAATACTCCCCTATTTTAAAAAATAATTTTATATAACCGCAATTAAAAAGGTTTATAAAAAACAGTTTTATTTTTTTTTGCCCCCAAACAATATACCACTTTGAAACAAGTAAAACAACCGTACGCATTTGCTTTCACAAAGGTTGTATTTTCACAAAGGTTGTGTTTTCACAATGTTGCAACTTGCAACTTGTTCTTTTTTCTGCAGCATCAATCGAAAGTCTAACCAGAAAGGATCTCATGGCTGGAGAACGGGGGTGGGTAACCATTGACCTGATTCGCCACCGGAAATCTAATTTACTAGGCTCCACGACTGCATTATAAATTGGCTGTTCGCTATCTGTGTTAGTTGCTTCTGGCGTTTCGGCTTTGCTTTTCGTTTTCAGTTCTTGCTATTTCAATCCATGCCGTGGTGCTAGAAATGTTTTGTTTGTGTGGACTGGAAGGAGTGTGAACAATCAGAGCCGTATTGCGGGAGACTAAAATAAAATCGTACTTTTAATCTAGATTTAAAGGACATCAAAGCATAGAAGATCAATGTTTCTTGACGTACCTTACGTCTTACGGCAAGAGTAGGGTGTCAAATAAAAATTAGAAAAAGTGCGACCGTCACTAACATTTTTAACAAGTTGAACGCTAATAACTACATAATATCTTGAGAGATTTCCAAGATGTTTACATTAATCAGTTGGAAATATTTGTGATCATAAATTATCATTCAACAATTGTAAAGCACTCTAAATAATACAAACAAAAGGTACATCACATACAATTACGTTTAGCATGCTAAATGCACTAAATGTGTAGTATTTTCCTAACACAGACGCCGAAATTCACTCCCTTAGTAGAAGTAGCCTTAGCTACATTATTTCGTCACTCTTGTAGCGGCGAGGACGATGGCTGAGTATCCGATAGCTATCAGAGCCAGTCAGTAAGGAGAAGGTGAAATAAACAACAAGAAAACCTGACTCTTTCCACTGCAGTTTACCGTTTGCAGCTAAGAGAAACAAACAGAGTGAAAACAGCACATCATGGTGTCTTACTGCCCAAGAAAACCGAAAGATACATTAACTTCTTATATACACTCTTATAACTTCTTATGTACCGTTTAGTGCCTCGACAGTCGAAGCAACCGTAGGGTTTTTGTTCAATCATCACCAACAATTCAATATGGGTGAGTCGATACCACAGAATGCCGCAACTTTATTGGCCCTTGTTGGAATTCTGCCGTCAGGTGTTCTATTTTTGTTTTCACTGATCATCGACAAAGCGTTAAATGAAATAATCGAAGCCATGCTCGTGTGGAAAATGTATCCATTTCCTTTATTGCTGTACTGGAAAGTGCCTTGCCAAGCGAACCAACTTCAGGGTTTCTATTCCATTACTCTCAACTTGTTAACGTGGCTGTATGGTTACATTCAAGAGCCGTCACGCTGACGGCCGCGGTTCGTATCTCGGTTCCGAAACATACCCTTTTTATTTTTGTGAGCCATCTGACTTTCGAACTTCAATCTCACACACCACTTATACCACCCTCACGCATACATTTAATTTTTCATAGAATTTGTTGCATTTTTGATCGCTTTAGCTCCACTATTTAGAGAGCTTTCAGTTGAGAGCATTAAAATCGACTTTTTGATTACTGTGCATTGGTGCCGGTAGCCCTGTTCAATTAAATTTTCAATAATATAGGAGTGGCCGTGAAAACTAGAAACCCAAGTAACAATTTAAGTTTTATTCCAGCCGTATAGCATTCCTCCCGGCTTTGTTGATAAAACTACATTCAAAACTGTTTTGTCTACCAACACCTCCTCTATGCTTCTTTAAAGCCAAAATTTGTACAAAGTGGCCCACTCTATAGACGGTTGTGAAAACAAGTTAATAAAACCTTTATAAGACCATAAAGATTTTGAAAATATTCTAGTGATAGATGCTATGACCACTTGAGAACCTTCATAAAACCTTTTGGCTGCCATGAAAACCAGCACGCGGCCAAATGGCCACAGCTGTCAAACTTAACTGTGATATTGTGGTTGGTTTTTGTTGTTCTGCTTTGTTCGATTCTCTGCTCTTCTGATTTATTTAGCAGTAAATAATATCGAAGAAAAAGGTCAAGTGTTGGGGGAAATTTTGTTTGATAGCAAAATATCCAAAACAAATTAAGTTTTTTACAGCGTATCATGCTCCAAATCATATACGCATTTAATTTTGTGGTGAATATAGGCACGATAAGAGCCGAAAATTAATGCGCCTCGGAAATTATGCGAGTTCACAACAACAAACACAAAATTAAAATAAATATATTCGATAAATTAATCATGAATTTCTTGAAAATTGATGGAGTTCAATAAGGTTATCTAAAAAAATGCAGAAATTGGTCTCTGATCTACAGTTCATTTGCATTACATTTAGAATTTGGTGCATTTATTTTTCCACATTTCAATTATTTCGTATATTTCAATATGGCGATTGGAAAAAAATCACAATTCTGCCATAAAGCCAAGTTATCTTCGCAATGACTACTTTAAAACTATTTGGTTATTTGGTGGCTTCCCTCAATGCCAATTTGCCGTTTAATGCATTTACTGGAGGCAAAATGGTTTTAAAATGCATTTTCAACTGACCATAATAAGATAATATGAATGAGTCCTAAAACGGCATTTCAAAACAGCATTTTATGAGTTCATAAAGTCGAAATAAAACCTTTGATAGGAGTAAAAGGAATTTGAGAAAACGAGGTTTTAAGATCGTTTTAAACAAGCTGTGTAGGTTCTCATAAACCTGACTAAAATATGAAACCTATTGGCAGCTCTTGGTGTCATAATAAAACCAAATTGATTTCTAGTGGCTTTGATAAAACCATAATAAAACTTAATAAAGCAGGATGGTTTTGGAAATGTTACTTGGGATATTTTTCCCTTATAATTAAATTGTTAACACCCCACCCCCATAAAATAAAATTTTTTTTTTTTTTTTTTTTATTAAAAAGAAACCTTAATACCAACAATACATATATTTTTTTCTTTTTCATTCCTCCCTCTACCTAAAAAACAAACATCCACCAAAACAGATCCCTCATACCTTCCCCATTCTACACTTTTATTCTTTCTCATCCCCAATAAAATTTTTAACCTTCTTACAAATTAACCTTCAAACAGGTTGGAGCGATATGACATTATTTTTATTAAATATTTGTAATAGCTTACTAAGGACTTGGTCTTGAATCTCCGTGAATCCATTTATTGTATTCCCAAGTAACACCAGAAACATCTTCTTTGACAAGAATATAAGAAGTTTGTTGTAAAAAAGTCGTGATGATGAAATACCAAACATGTCTAGTCTTGAAAAAGTTTTGAGGATGTTTTTCCACACATATTCGATTCAAACGTGGTACCAGAACAGCGAACAAATTTTTGTTCTATTTTGGTTCGATCAACTTAAATTTTCCTTCTTGAAAACATCGGTGACTGTTTGTCATCTTACCATAGTTCGTAGTCTATTCACTTTTGAGTAGCCATACTTTTGACTGATTTGAGTCAAACGTACTTAATTTTGGATTGTTTGGAAATAGCGTGTATGCTAGATGTTTGTAAATATGTTGATAGGTTGCTTTCAAGGTGAATTTTAAACATGTTTTTAACATCGTCATGCAATAGTGAACTTATTCAGAATATATTGTGAATCCAATACAGTGACGGCTGAAAATATGTTTATTTGAAATACTGGAATAAATAAAACACTACCTAAATGTAAGATTGTGATGCCACTCACTGATTCAAATAGAAGCCAAATTTGGCATAGGGGTTCAAATGTAACATAAAGCAAGCATTAAGATTGTTTAGTATTTTTCATTAAATGTTACATATGAACATGAACATAAGAGAAAAATTGTTTTTGTATTTTCATTCATACTGACATTACGCTGTTCAATTTCACAACAAAAAACGCAGAAAAGAAAAAACGAACCTTTAAAAATCAAATGTGTTCCTAATTTTTTTACCCGTACTGTAGACTTGTACTGTAAAACTGTAGACTTAGATAATCGCCATGTTGATTTTTGTGGATTCCATAAAGAAATCTCACTAAAATTCAATAATTTATTCGGAATACCTTCTACGTTTTTTAATCCAATCGATGACGCATGGAATAAGGGAAGGTAAAACGGAAAATTGCACTGCTAACCTTGAGCCGCATATACAATTTTGATACAAATTTCATGCTTAAAGCACTTTTAATTTCCTATTTGGAAATGTTATAAACAATCATCTTTAACGCGTAAAATAACATCGGCTACGATATCGTTTCGCCATTGAAAAATCTTGTTTATATTTTTTTTACTTTGTTCATACCGTGCTTGCTTTGTCAAAACATATCATTATGTTATAAACATGCTGTTGGAAGCATCCATAGAACATATTATTTGTCTTATGGATGTTCTACAAAACATCTGGTATGACCTAAAAGATGTTCAAAAATGCCACATTTATTGCGCTTTTTCGGTTATATGCGTGTATGAAATTGAGTTATTGACGTTAGAAAAAAAACATGAGCTTGGTCTAAAAGGTGTATTATTAACAATAATATGATAAGTGGTGTTACTTGGGCAGCACCGTCCTATCAAAGAAACCAAGGCGCGTAGGTACAGGAGCAATGTCTATGTTACGAGGACGTAGAGATCTAATTAATGTCTTGTAGATGATCAATTTTCAACTTTGAATCAACTTGGGAGACAGAATAGCTACCGAAGGAATTGAATAAAGGGGTCATATGCCCAATCTACAAAAAAGATGACAAGTTGGAGACCTACCAAGCGATCACCATTCTGGAAGCCGCCTACATATTCCGTCGTCTATCACTTATAACGAATGAGTTCATGGGAAGTTATCCAGCTGGCTTGCCGTAAATTTCAGGTCTCTACGCACCACCGGTTCATCGATTTTAAGGTGGTGTGCAACAGTATCGACCGCATAGAGCTATGGAAATTATGGACGAGAACGGCTTCCCAGGGAAGCTCACAAGAATTATAAGAGCAACGATGGACGGTGTGCAAAGTTGCGTGAACATTTCAGACGAACAATCCAGTTCGTTTGAGTTTCGCCGGGGACTTCGTCAAGGGGGATTTCCTGCCTTCTGTTCAATACGCCCTAGAAGGTGTCATGCAACGAGCCGGGCTTAACAGGCGGGGTATGATTTTCAAATCCAGCCAATTTGTTTGCTTTGCGGATAATATGGACATTGTCGGTCGAACATTTGGAGCTGTACACCCACCTGAAACGTGAAGCAATAAAAGTCGGACTGGTGGTGAATGCATTGAAAACAAATTACATGCTAATAGGCTGCAGCGAGCATGGCAGGGCTCACCTAGGTAGCTGTGTTACGAAAGATGGGGATGTTTTGGAGGTGCTGGATGAATTCATCTACCCAAGTAGTCCTTACTTACGGCAGACAATAACATTAGTCGTGTAATACGAAGGCACATCATCAGTGGTTGTCGTGCTTATTATGCAAAGGAAATTGTGGTCAAAAAAGATTCACCCCCGCACCAAATGTACCATGTAGAATACGCTTATAAGACCGGTGGTTCTCTACGGACATGAAACTTGGACCATGCTTGAAGAGAACTTGCAAGCAATTGGTATATTCGAGAGACGAGTGTTTAGATCAGAAGAACGGAGTGTGGCGGCGAAGAATGAATCACGAGGTCGCTCAACTCTATGGTAAATCAAGTATTTTGAAGGCAAAAGCTGGAAGGATACGCTGGGCAGGGCATGTAGCGATAATGCCGAATAAAAATCCTGCAAAGATGGTGTTCACTTCAAATCCGCCTGGTACAAGTAGGCGTGGAGAGGAGCGGGTAAGATGGAAAAAGCAGGTAGTCAACGATCTGGGAAGTATGGGGTGCATCCAAGAATGGAGAGATACAGCCGCGAATCGAATGTTGTGATTCGGTGTTATCTGTATAGATGTTAACCAAATAAATAAATAAGGCAAAGGGTAAATGCACCCTTCTTTTTGGGGAAATGCATCTTAAACTTTGGCAAAATGCTCCTTAGATGCGTTTGCCCGGCATAATGCAATCGGAGGTATTAACCTTCTGGTTAGCGCTTGCCGGGTGTTTTGACGGGTCTTTAGTTTCTTCAAGATTGTATAGTTTTGACGGGTTTTAAGTTTCTGAATTTAAGAGTCGTTAAAACGAAATTAAGACTCTTCAAAATGAAATTAAGACTCGTCAAAATGAAATTTAAACCCGTCAAAACTACCTCGAAGATTGTGGAGCGAGGCTCCGCTATACAATCTTGAAGAAACTTAAGACCCGTCAAAACAACCGGCAAGCGCCAACCAGAAGATAAATACCTCCGATTGCATTATACCCGGCAAACGCATCTAAGGAGCATTTCCCCAAAAAGAAGGGTGCATTCACCCTGCTGCCAATAAATAAAAGATTATCAACTTTGTAGTTCGGCGAATTTTTTTCGATCTTAGCGTCCTTTGGAGACCAATGTAAACACGATTGCCAGCCAAAATACGCCCATTCATCTCTCTGCTGGCGTCGTTATCGGTGGTTACCAATGAGCCCACATACACAAATTCGTCTACCAGCCTGGATTTCATCACCGTCGTTCTGTGCTCGTGGTAAGAGGCTAACATTCTCTTCTCGTGAGGCTCTTCCCTTGATGTATTTTGTCTTTGGCGCATTAATGACAAGCCCAATCCTACTTGCTTCAGCCTTAAGTCTGATATATGTTTCCGCCATTGTCTCAAAGTTGCGTGCTACGACATCGTCGATGAAACCTAATAGTTAGACGGACGGATGTTCTCATCAAACCCTCCAAGGCAATGTTAAATAGCAAACAAAACAATGAGTACGATCTTTGTTAGACGAACTTGCCTTGAAATTTCTGGTCTGGCAGGCAATTGGCGTATATTGAGATTAAGATTAACCATCACAACTCCTACAACATTAAGCGGTATTGCAATATTGACACAAGAAAAAAAAGAAAAAAAGAAAGAACCATTGTTTAAGAAGAATTACTTCATATGAAACGGTGTTCACTACATTCCAGTGCAGAGAAATATTATTGTTATTGCCGGTAATGATCATTTGTCATTGTCATTGTCACTGGAAAATATGATCCTCAAACACCTGCTCGTCACATTTTCAGTCATTTTTTTATGTCAGTGAGTGAAGTTTGCCCGCCTGTTAATGTGTTATTATCAGAATTCAGGGTAATGTACGAAGCAGTAGACGAAGTAGATGTTTGTTCATCTTATCGGCTCCAAGCAAATATTTTGATTAATTCATTTTATTTGATAACATATTAAGCAAATTGAAAAAGTTACAAATGATACTCACTGACAACAAAATCATCTGAAAATAAGCATGGTTTGCTTTGACTATAACCTTGAGCTCGAATGAGTGACCAAAGTTGTTTTGTCGCTATCACCGTGTATTGTCGATGTTCAGCAGCTCTGCTACATTCTGCGCACCAACCAAAATACAGTTTTTGAAAAATAATTACGTCCTTTTATTCGCTGAAACATTTCGTACTGATAAATGAATGCCACGTACCATGATTAATTATCCGTTGAACAGACAGATTTGGTCATGAGGATGGAATTTCAGCAATTGTGTTCTCTCATCGCTTCCCGAGAACACAAGTAATGGCCACCACGTATTCTGAATGAAAATGAGCTTATTTAGGTGGAGACATAGAGAATGAAGTTCATTCCTACTTACGAGAACAAATGGACATTTTGAAAATCGTGATTCATCGCGTGCCGGACTCATGCTTTACACAGAATTGGTACACATTTAGTGAGAAACCTTTTAAAAGAAGCAAGGGTTTTACTGGAGGATTACAAACACATTTTAACACAAAGGTTTGTTTATTGAAAAGTGGGAAATTAAAAACATTCAAGTAAGATGCACTTCGCAAAACTTAAACAATAATTGATATGAACATTTAACGTCAGATTGCTTTTTCCCGGTCAATGTGCATTTTAAATCACGCATCCTCAACTTAACAGACATTACCGACCTTTCCCTCAATGCGACTCAAACGTCCCACTGAAAAGTTTTTCACTCAATTGAAGCGGACATGTTTGCCGATTGATGGCTGCGGATGCATTCCGGGACGATGAATCGCAATCAGCACAATTGGTTATTGCACTCGGAAGATTTATTCGTTTTTTTTTTGTGTTTTTCACAACCATTTTCTACTTCTCGGTCAAACCAAATATTTTTACAGTCATGCTGGTTATGTTATGAGTTATGAGAGCAAATGCAATCCATTCGATTAATAATTTCAAAAGCAGAAGCTGTAAAGTGGGCCTCAGAAGGGCTTGATTCCGACGGTGGCGTTGTATGCTTTTTTTTTTAATATCGCGAAATGATTCTTTTAGGAATGAGATTCGCTTTTTTGGGATCTGATTTAGTGGTGCAAGAAATAAGATGAAGTATATATTTTATGTTTATGTTTCTGTAGATCGTGACTCATTGCGAAAAGTCTATGCAAAAAGTTTTTCGAGCCAATTAAAATTGATATTGAAACCAATATATACATTAAGATCGTTAAATGAATACGAAAATCTGAAATAATTTGAAATGGTTTGTGCCGTATTTGAGTCATCACATGTCATCTCGAATTATTATAGGCTGAACTGGACCCAATTTTCAATCGTTCATGTATCGTCAGATATTTAAATATTGAGTGGATATTTTTGCAATGATCAGTAAACTAATTTTAGCGTAGTTCATTATGTTTTCAATGTAATCGTAGCAATTCGACGATGGTTTGGTAGCGTGGATGGATGTGAGACTCGATGACTACAACATACACGCATGTTCATACATAGAATTGTCAATTTTACACGACACGTAATTTTTCATTAAATCGATACACGTCACCCAGGAACAAAACATATGCAACTCGATAAAAGGTGTTCTCAATTGAATTCGCGACTTTCTCGACTGTTTTAATACATTTTTATGTGCAAAAAGACACTAGAAAGTGTCGGTTACGGGGAACTTACATGACTTTTTACACGTGTCAAAGGCCATGTATTTACTTACATGTATGAAAGGTCACCACCATTGTGGAAACTTAGATGACATACCTGAGTAGAATATAGGGCCCTAAGGGAAAATCGGTCAAGAGAATCTCCCTATGCTACTTAGTATTTACGTACTACAAACAGTCCGGTAAATGTCAGTGTCCTGAAATGCAAATGTCCCTTAGAACATAAGAGTGAGTAGAAAGAGAAGAGGAAATAAATTCAACCATACTTTTTAATTTTCTTTTTTTCCTTAAAAGTTCCACACTTAATAGTGCTCGGCATTTTTCGTATTTTTTATTGAGGTCCAAACAGCCTAGCGCCCGGCAGTTGGATTTTAACTAATATATCAGCGAAAAATCTAATTTTCATTAGATTCTCGGCAGTGTGCTCGAAGAAGAGGTCCGAAGAGCCGTATCCGGTTTCATGATCCTTACTGAGTGAGATTGAAATCCCTTTTTTTTGTTGATTTCAAGGCTTTTGCAAAGGCAATTTCGATGGTTAGAGTTCATAAAACCCTGATGTCTTCCGTCATTATTTGATTGAAGATGTGTTCAGCAGCTTTTGATTTGAAATCGAACAGAAAGCTTATTTGGATTTATTCAACTCTGTAACGGGTTTGCTAGCCTTATTTTTGTTTATCCTACCTAGTTGCATTGTTTACAGCTTATCTTGTATCCGCCTACTTTGTCTTTAGCAGGCACCAGACGTGAAATCAGTGACTGGTTATTCCTAGTAGAGAATACTAAATCTAATCCGAATTTCATCAGTTGTTGTCTAACCTTACTGTGGCTTCAGTACCGTACTGCGTTAATATTGTAACAGTTTTTAAATCCGCACATTTCTATTTTTTTCAACATTGAAAACATATGACAGTTGTTAACGGTAACAGTAGGTCATGCAACCGTTGCTTATAACTGCTTATACTACATGGTAGACTATGATAAACAACTTCGAAAACTATCTGGATTTATGTTCTAAGTGTCACTTAGTATTTATGCAGCACGGTATTGGTAAATGACACGGATACTCGTTTTAGGGTTTCCAATATTAGTGTGAGCATAGTAGGCTTGGTCTTTTGTAAAATTTTCTTATTATGTAGATGATTGTCTGATGATAATGTTCTTTTATTCGCTGAGTCTCGTTGTTTCAAAAATAAACTCCAATAACATAACCTTTCCTGTTTCACGGCATAAGAGAGTCAGCATTCGACGGACCATGTAATGAAAGGACGCCAATTTTGCTAATATGAATGATTAAAATAAAGGATTACTCTCATGGTTGACTTCGTATTCGCAAAAACAGAATAATGATTCCTTAATCTAATCTAATCTCATCAAACACCAACACAGCCAGTTCTAGAAAGTATCCTGGATAATGATGGATAATCTTACCTCATTCTATTGTCTATTTGATTTATGTTTCACGTCAAAGATGTGCTATATTTACCAAAACGACCAGGCCGGCCTAGCTGTGCGGCATTTAAGGTGATGGATGATTCATGAAATATCGGGCTTGTTTAAATCGAAAATTTAAAAACGATGCTTCGGAATCCCTTAGATTGAAGGAACTAGGACATCTCGTACCGTACGTTCCGTTTAAGGTACACTCAAGTCTTTTTTTAAAAAAAACCCAAAAAACCTGTAAAAAAAACCGCGTTATTTCAAAAATCGTCGTAAAAAAACCGCGTTATTTCAAAAATCGTCGTAAAAAAAGACCGCGTTATTTCAAAAATCGTCGTAAAAAAACCAAGTTATTTAAAAAATCGTCGTAAAAAAAACCGTCTTATATAGAAAAACATTGTAATATCTAATAACTGTGAAGGTGCATATGCATTGTTTCAACGCATATTGCATTGTTAAAAGACAAAAATCGCGGTTATCATTAATTTATAGCTAAAACAGGAAAATTATCCGTTTTTATCAGCATTTATGTATTTACAGTCAACTTTCCATACCTCGATATTGAAGGGACCATTGAGATAGGGAGAGATCGACATTCAGAACAGAAATTGACTAGCCTGCTAGAACGATCCTAGAAGCATTTCGCGTTGCAAAAGTTTTTTTTTTTTTGTATCCCGTATCCAAAGCAAATCTCGAACGCTTGCTCCAAACACAGGTGAAACTGGTTTTTCGCCGTTTTTTCATCGACAGATGGAAGGTTATTTGCTCACAAATATTTTCAAAGGACTACAGACATACAGAATCATCAAGATAGAGAGAATATCGAGACAAAGAGACTCTCATATATACCAGAGACTATGTTATTAAGAGACGCGCGGAGAGAATGAAAGTTATTTTGGTTACACGGCCAATTGAGATATTTTGTCTGTAGGTTTTGGCAACCCCAAATTTTGTGTTTACTTCGAGTGACTTTCACAAGTAGCGTGAATTTTGTCTGCTGCAGTGTAACGATAAACGATTCCATTATTGTCAATAACAGTCGTGTGCATTTAATTTCAGAACTTTTTTCTATGTGACTAATTCTCCTTTCCACACACACCTAAAAATAATTACTACCGAGTTGAGAAAAATATGATAACAAAACCAAATCTCTAGAGAACTCATTATTGTGGAGGGACTGTATATTTAGCTTTAAATTTTGAATTTATTTAGTGACTAATTTATAAGCAGCTGCGGAAAATCTACAGAACTGTAGAATCAGTTTTATTGATTGACCGACAAAACCTCAAAACGCTTAAATCAGTTGATCACTTACATAATTGTTCCGAATCTTCCGCCGGGACACCATTCCGGTCCATGTTCCGGTCAAAACTGTGGATTCATTCTAATGAGAATTCAATTAATGGTTTTGTAAAAACTGCCTAACTATTGAACCAGTTTTAAGAACTGAAAGCTCTCACGATAAAAAAGAAAACTTCTAAGAAGAAGCCATATGGAGGAGGTGGACCGGTTCCCGGTTTCAATCGCGTTTGCTCAGCCAATTCAAAATTGAATTTTGGATAATATTTTATTCACGTGTGCATCCAAAATAAGAAAGCAAGATTGTAATATTGATGAGTGCGAGCTTTTTAGTGGAATAACTGTAACGATGATTCAATGGCGGAGATTAGTATCTTCCATTGAATTCCAACTACTTTTTTGTTATCTTGACAAATACGTATTTCGTCTACAATGTGCAGACCTCTTCACCCAAGTAACAATTTTAGTTTTATTCTAGCCGTATAGCATTCCTCCCGGCTTTGTTGATAAAACTACATTCAAAACTGTTTTGTCTACCAACACCTCCTCTATGCTTCTTTAAAGCCAAAATTTGTACAAAGTGGCCCACTCTATAGACGGTTGTGAAAACAAGTTAATAAAACCATTATAAGACCATAAAGATTTTGAATATATTCTAGTGATAGATACTATGACCACTTGAGAACCTTCATAAAACCTTTTGGCTGCCATGAAAACCTGCATGCGGCCAAATGGCCACAGCTGCAAACTTCACTGTGGTTGGTTTTTGTTGTTCTGCTTTGTTCGATTCTCTGCTCTTCTGATTCATTTAGCAGTAAATAATATCGAAGAAAAAAGGTCAAGTGATGCGGGAAATTTTGTTCGATAGCAAAATATCCAAAGCAAATTGAGTTTTTTACAGCGTATCATGCCCCAAATCATATGCGCATTTAATTTTGTGGTGAATATTGGCACGATAAGAGCCGAAAATTAATGCGCCTCGGAAATTATGCGAGTTCACAACAACAAACACAAAATTAATGCAAATATATTCGAAAAATTAATCATGAATTTCTTGAAAACTGATGGAGTTCAATAAGGTTATCTAAAAAAAATGCAGAAATTGGTCTCCGATCTACAGTTCATTTGCATTACATTTAGAATTTGGTGCATTTATTTTTCCCTATTTCAATTATTTCGTATATTTCAATATGGCGATTGGAAAAAAATCACAATTCTGGCATAAAGCCAAATTATCTTCGCAATGACTACTTTAAAACTATTTGGTTATTTGGTGGCTTCCCTTAATGCCAATTTGCCGTTTAATGCATTTACTGGATGCAAAATGGTTTTAAAAGGGTTTTTCAACTGACCATAATAAGATAATACGAATGAGTCCTAAAACGGCATTTCAAAACAGCATATTATGAGTTCATAAAGTCAAAATAAAACCTTTGATAGGAGTAAAAGGAATTTGAAAAAACGAGGTTTTAAGATCGTTTTAAACAAGCTGTGTAGGTTCCCATAAACCTGACTAAAATATGAAACCTATTGGCAGCTCTTGGCAGCACCAAATTGATTTCTAGTGGCTTTGATAAAACCTTAATAAAACTTAATAAAGCAGTTTGGTTTTGGCAATGTTACTTGGGCAGTGTCGTACTAATGTTCGACCTAACATTAGTACGACACTAAAGAGGTCTGCACATTGTACCGGAAGTCACCATCTTGGTTTCCAAAATGGCGTCAGACATCGATTTCCGGTCTCTAAACGTCGTCTTCGTTCCGAGAATATCCATATTGTAGACTATTTGACAATTTTTCGAAAACCGGAAGTCGCCATCTTGGATTCCAAAATGGCGTCGCACATCGATTTCCGACCTTTACCGTCGACGTCGTTCCTTCCGAAAAACCCATATTGTAGAATGTTTGGCAGCTTTTCACAAACCGGAAGTCGCCATCGTGGTTTCCAAAATGGCGTCGGACATCGATTTCCGGCCTCTACACGTCATCTTCGTTCCGAGAATATCCATATTGTAGACTATTTGATAATTTTTCACAAACCGGAAGTCGCCATCTTGGATTCCAAAATGGCGTCGCACATCGATTTCCGACCTTTACACGTCGTCCCTTCCGAAATACCCATATTGTAGAATGTTTGACAATTTTTCATAAACAGGAAGTCGCCATCTTAGATTCCCAAATGGCGTTGGACATCGATTTCCGGCCGCTACACGTTGTCCCCGTTCCAAAAATACCCATATTGTAGGATATTCGGCGGCTTTTCACAAACCGGAAGTCGCTATCTTGCTTTTCACAATGGTGTCGGACGTTGCATAATATGTGAACAGTCCCTCCACAGCACACCATTGAAGGCGTAGGTTAACTGAACACCGAGGAAACTAATCTTCTTCATGACACACCAAGTATCCAATAATGTTTTTCGCGTTTTTTGACTTTTTCATTTTATGTACATCCTCAGAAAACACTTAGGCTTTTTTGGCTCTTTAACCGCGTTATTTCAAAAATCGTCGTAAAAAAAACCGCGTTGTTTCGAAAATCGTCGTAAAAAAAACCGCGTTGTTTCAAAAATCGTCGTAAAAAAACCGTGTAAAAATTATGTGTTGGGGTTGGTAGATTTGAAATATGATCTTTTTTTTTTTTTTTTTATACCACAAAAAAAAAAATTAAAAAACAAACAACAAAACACAACAAAACAAAAAAAACACCACCCACCAAAAACACACAACAAAAAAAATATATAACAAAAAAACTTCCCCCCCTAAAACCACAAACCCACAAAAAAAAAAAAACAACAAAAAAACCCCCAAACCAAAAAACCCCCCCCCCAAAACCCCCCCCCCCCCATTAAAAAAATTAAAAAAACCCCCCACCATCTTACCCCAATGGAAAAATATCCCCACTCTCTAAAAGTGAAACAACCCGAGCTAATCCCCCAAAAAGGTTCTCTAAATCGTAACGATAGTGCAAAATCGCTAGCGCAGAAACATTATGACTCTATGTTGAAGGAGTACGACTGCTTGATGATGGACAACGAAAAGTATTGCAAAGCGCATTCAAAGCAGATTCCGTGACTAGAGTTTGATATATCGGATCAAAGAAGAAATTTTGCTGAACATTTCAACCAAAATATATAAAAAACTGTCAAAGTTAACAAAGACATTTCTCGTATGCCTGGCAATATGTGGATACAGTTTCATAAGCGACATTTTCGTCATAACTGGCACCATAATTGGGCAAATTTTCATGGAAGAGTTTCCTAATAAAATACAATTGCCATTCATTCGGAAACATAACAGTTTGGTGCTGGTATCTTGCCATTATGCTCGGAATTGGTACATTGTTAATACTGTAAATATTATCCCGAAGGAGTGCAATTCACCAAATTCATGATGAGGAAAACTGACAAAAGGTTGCAATATTAGTGTCGGATGACACTGTACAAAAACCCATGGAGGGTGTCAAGCGAAAGGTACGTGCTTTTGAATACAACACATCCCATTGACTAAAAAAATATGTTGTGTGTTTGTATTTTGATGAAATAATGAATAAACGTTTAATTGTTGATTTTCCAATATGTTGCTTTTAATAACACTGCTTTTCCGCTGGCTACTTTTTGCTGTGCACATTCTTTAAGTCTTGTCCCAGCATTAAAAGGCTTATGGTTATGGCGCCACTCGTCACTTGCCAAAAACTCCTTTCCCTTTAAAAAATTGAGAATACCTAAAACCGTTTGGTTAACACCGTTGATCGATGTTGGTCAGGCCGTGTGTGTAAATAAAAATTACAATTGGGTCGCTCTCACCAATGTCCTGACACTGAATATCTAGCAGTTTTTTCAGACTTTGTGTTCAAATGTGGAACATTCTCAGAACTGCACACGCAAGAAGAAAACTAAGATTCCTTGATGATAAAGTGGGCGAGAAAATCGAGTTTTCCGTCTTTTCCTCTTACTGCGTGAACTTGTTATCCTTGTCGATGTTGTTGATCTCGGCGAGGATATGTGGAAAGGTATGTCGTTTGACTACGCTTAAATCACATCCCTGGCAAGGATGTTCCGCACCGTTTGAAAGTTTGCGTTGTACCTTCTAGCCACATCTCGGATCGAAAGACCGGGGTTGGCTCTAACGCACCTCAACACCTTGACGCGCAGCTCATGTGATGATCCCAGGTTCCAGTTTTTTTGTTGGTCCGCTGATTACTTTCATGGTTTACCTTGTAGGTTTTAAGCACTCGACAAACTGTTGTTTTCGGCATCTTCAGCATCTATTCAGCTTGGAACCGGACCACTCCGGATTTTCCAGGTGTTTGTGCACAATATTTTTTCTTCTTTCGAGTTCTATTGGACGTTATTTCTGAACGCGTACGACTACTTTGATCAAACTTGCACCAGTTATTCTTTATAGAAGTGTTAACAAACCACTGCCAAATATTTTTTGATTCCCAACACTAGAGGCGTGCTAGCAATGTGCGAGAGGCGTACTAATTTGCTTTTAGTCAGCCGTTAATTATGTTTTTATTTATATAAGAGAAAAATATTATAAGCATACGTATCTCATGTATAGGATCTACATTTGGTTGATACTGAAATGAAATAAATGTAGTATACCGCTTCTTGAATAGTTCCGAACAATCTTTTTTAAATTAACTTTAATTATACTGAATTGTATTTTTCGATTGGGAATCAAAAATTTATTCTGTTAGATATTTAGTTTTGACACAGGCAAACAGACAATGCAATCTGTTGTGAAAAATGTGACGTCCGATAAAATGAACAGTCTTCCTAAGTGCGTAAGCTTTGAACATCAGGTAAACAACATTCAATCCAAGAGACCACCCTTATTCACAAACTGTTAGCAATGGGGAGTTGGCATTCCCAATCTTCCCACCCAAAGTGCTTCAATCGGGTGCCCTGATGGTCCCTCCTATTTCCCCTTTTTTAGTATCAAAAGTTTATATAATAATGTATAATAATATTCATAAAGTACTACGGCATTCGTATCTACCATATATGTTCTTCAGATTGTTGATCCTGAAATGACAGAAATGTTGTATATTGCTTTCTGAATAGTCCAGGTTCAGTCTAAAAGACCTTAACATCAAATCATGTATTTTACATACATGCATGTATGTATCCATTTAATAATATATTTTAATAGGGTAGGGAACGACTTAATCAGGGATCACTGTTTTACTTAGTTGTTAGGAAATAGGTCTAAGACTCTTACATTTTCCAAATTATTTCACATTTAATGATACGAAAATAGACTCTATCTATCGGGCTTATGATTTGATCATTGATTCCACCTGCAATGATTGATAAATCATGATTGATTTTTAATTAATTACTGTCGTTTAGAAGATTTAAAATACATCGTCTAGAAAACCAGCAGTTGTCAACCTGTTGAAGGAGTTCGCTTAAATTTTGCCTTTGTGTATTTTGCATTCTATCACGTGTACCGGAGAGAATATCTTCATCAGCTCTCTCTCTCAGCTAGGCTTGTTGCCAGAATATGATGTTGAAAATTCAGTTAAAATTTATTTCGTTTTTAGATGATCTGAAACCACTATTAATTTTAAGTTTTTTCCAGTCATTCGAAGTTGATCTATGCTTATTATTATATTATCCATCATCTGGTACTATCATATGCAATGAAAAATCCTTCTATGTTGTGCGGCAAATATGGCACCACAGTTGCGTTTGAGTGTGCTTATTTTTCCTCTCTTCTTTGTTAACCATGGCTATAGCGCACTAGTATGGTCCAAATCACAGTGACGTCACACTTCAGACTTGACAGGTACTGGTGCCTTTGTGCTAAGAAATTCGTGTGTGAGAAAAAAGGACGGAGAACACGACGACTGTTTCTATCTTTTATACTCTCATGTGAAAAGTGAGGTTAGCTTTTTCTGTGTATTAGTCTATTGCAATTTAAATCTGCTGTCTCTTACACTTCCTCGTTTTTAAAATATGAATCATGTTTGTCGTCATAGCCGCTTTGTCTAACATTACCGTGTGAGTAAATGAAATAAGAAATAATCTAAAGATCAATGACAGACTACAAGTTTGATTGTGTACGTCTTTTTGATCATAGCAATCGACATGTTTTGGTTGATTGTTTTCGAGAGCGAATGGGTAAAACGAAGGAGCGGGTTGAGGAAATGGACCTTAGAAGCAAATCGTGAACTGACCTTTTGCATTTTGCCTTCTCACACATGCACGGAATTGCACTCATACAATATTGCTAGTTTATGTACGGATTGCGGAGCTGAAGAAAACATTTTCTTGATCAGAAAGCAAACCGCATGCTTTTAATAAGTCCCTGCAATTGGGAACTTTATTCCATCGCTATGAAATATTCAGAGTCTATTGCTCGCTTTTGAAGGTAAGTTCCGATAGATAAGAAACAAGCAGAGGGATTAACGTTCAAATATGTGCAGAACTATTTATAGTTCACATACAGCTTCATCAAATGTCCCAGATGGAGCATGAACTGCTAAACACCCGTCCCGTCCCCTTTATCTTAAATATATAAGAATACTAAAAAAAAAACGAAAATACCTTCAGACGTATGTACCAGATGAAATTAAACATCCTAAAAATTTAATATTATTACAAAAAATAGACAATGATGATATAATGAAAATAACATGATGTTTTAATGAAATACTAAATAATATACGCGTTATAATTAAATGCCTCTTCAGCTTTCGATGTTCGATGATTGTTACTCTTAAATAGCGAAAATTTCCAAAATATATTATTGCTGGACCAAAACATTTGTTGATTAAATAAAAGAGGCAGTAAAATAGCAAAGAAAACTTAAGCTAACCATAAGGCGAAATACATTTCATATGAGTATGAATAATGCCAAAAACGGAAAGTTAATGAATGTACACAAAACAAAAATTGAAATCTGAATTTTCTGATAAGTCTTGTTTACTTTCTGGACCCATAAATGATTCTTCATGTCTGTGAATTGGAAATGAAATGACTATAATTAAAATTACCATACAATACTTGGGTATTCCATGGATGATTTGAAATTATTTATACGATAAATAGTAAATAGAAATAGTATATCTAAAATTTCAATGTGCTATTCAGTTTCCTTGATTGCAATAATCATTTGTAGGGAATCTCATGGTTACTACAACAGTGATTTTAATTAATGACATTAACCATTTGAATTCCACATGTTACAACGGTAATTATACAGAAAGTGAGTAGATAAAGTATAGTAGAAAAACTAAATTATGTGATATTACCACAATGGAACAGACTTTAAGCTTCGGTTCTTGACAAAGAATCCTTATTAAGCACTTGCGACACGTCAAGCCAGACAGTTCGAGGCAAGATATGAATGAGAACTGTATTTACAAAACGAGCGTAAGCAAATTTACGAAAAAAATATTATTAGTGTATCAACGTTTATAATCGGCTATATAACGAAACCATAAAATCATCTTAAAGTGCAAAATAGTGCTCAATTAAGAACACATTCAACTTGTTATATTTCTGTAACTTTGGGTTTCAAGTCAATGCGTAGAAACAGTTCAATTTTGGGCCAAAAATGGGACGATGGGTAGTTTCATCAACCCAATCCGTTTTTTCGTCTATTCTGCAACCGATGCAACTACCAATGTTTTGAGTATGTGGTTAGGGTCAATTTTTTTTCTGCCAAAAATTATCGAAACTGGCTGGATGACGTTGAGTTTGTTGTGCAGTAGGTGACATGACTGTATTTGATAACAGAAAATACCCTCTACCACCCCTTACACTAATCTAATTGCAGATGATCCTACCGGAACGCTTCTCCTTCAACTGTTTACGTCCCAGGAGAACGTGGCTCTTCATTGTTTAATTAGAGAATATTTCCTATCGACCTGTAGGGGAATACTGCTCAAAACACATCAAGATCACAAAGTCATCTTGACAATTTATTATAGATTTCGAAATCAACTCACGAATTATAGCCCACTAAATAAGCATTGCAACGTAAACAATGGCTAATTTATTGAACCTGACACCCTTAAATTCCCAAATGGGCGTATCGGGGGAGCATTTAACCCTGGCGTACTCTACACATTTACTCCGGCTGATATTTACCGCCATGCTAAGTAAACATGCTCACCTCCGCTTCGTGGAATCAATTTTCTTCGATGAAAACAAGGCGACCGCAGAGACTCTCCCCCAACGAGCTTGGTCCCATCCCCAAAAAACGTGATATGGCCGAATGCTGTCAGTTTTCGCTAGACGTTCATCGCGATGAACTTCGCCCAGTTTGGCAGTCAGTGTATGGGGAGAGAGGTTAAATTATGATGGCGCGTAAGCGCAACAGGAGAAGCACGTGATCTTGAACTTCCTGCCAGCCGCGTCAGGCATGTTGCAATGTATTTTCATTTCTCTCCATTTTCCCATCGCCGGTGGTCGAGCGGCTAAAGGTTTGGCGCTAATTCATGCTCTCACTTTCTGAGTGAGTACCTACCCTCCAGAGCAGTAAGACTGTGCTGTACGCAGTGGAGATTGACAGCATACCCGTGTTCCATTACGCGGGGTACGATGAGGATATAAGGGTGTATTGATGGTTGGCACCAAGCTGTGACTTGATGGTCCATTCTTGTCTCGTCGCGCGTTAAGAGTTGGCGTGTTTGGACCGGGTCCCTTTGGCGCGTGTTTCTTTCCACATCGCTGAATGTAGGGCGCTCCTACATGCGAGGGAACTTGTTTTCTTTTGGTGTGAACAGATGTTACAATGTACCGTCTCGTCCGGTTTTAATCTCGAATCAAGAAAAAAAGTAGTATTTTGCAAACGCATTCAGGTGAAAAAGAAAATTCAAAGGTCCCTTGTGCTCTTTTGGTGCTCAGGAAAACAGGGTCAGGAAAAGTTTTTATTTTTTAATATTCCAACAAAAGGGTAGTGTGAATGTGTGCGGTTTGTGGTGCATTTCAAAAGTTGATATGGAATCGTTAGGGTTAACCTAACTGGGAGGTGCATTTGGATAGTTGGTGTCTTTGGTTGGAAATAGTTTTTAGTTTAGTGAAACGAAAGTTTTGTGGAGTGCGTACTTTTATAGCAAGGATTCCGTGGCTCAAATAGAACATTAATGCACAAGGTTACTACCATACATTTGAGGATGACCATTTTTGGATGTTTTCAAATATTTCGGCTTGTTAGTTAAAGAAGACCCATCTCTTTGAAGATTTTTGTTTGTTTGATTAAGCTTTTATATTCGCCAGAATATTTCTATGGGGTTAACTGATCTTATAATATGTAACCCTTGTTTAAATGGGAATATCTATCACGCGGTAGGCTGCAAAAAGCATATCTGACTTTGGGTTTAAACCAAAAAGTTAGTAAGGTAGATGGGAACAATAAGATCATACGGGGCATTATCAGCTTCTGTTCGTTTTATTGTATAGTGGTTTAAATTTCTCTGTTTACTTTAGTGAAAACGAAAAATTTCGCATGTTCTTCTAACCCCTATCCTCCCTGCACTGAAATTGTGATAACAAGAGAGAGTGTAAGATCAAAAGCGGTGAATATTGAAAACGCAAAATTATTCTGCTCGAAGGCAGAAACCTGTTGATACGAGATGGTGCTATCGTGTGTTCTTGGTTTTTTGATCTCTCCTCTTATTGCTTAAACTTTCGCAATCTTTGAAACGGTTCAGAATCAAATAATGACTGCCACAATGGCCGATTTTTGCCTCCTGCTTGCGTTTTCAATGGAACAAATCTCAATAACCCTTGAGCGAGCTGCTTTTTTATTTTATGGTAGATAAATAATAAAGCATTTCATGTTTCATGGATAATAATGTTTGGTGTTTGAAGCAAAATGTGTTTTTGAAACAGAGAGATAAGTATTGATAACATTGGATAATATTGGATTGTAAACCAGTTTACACAAAAACGCTGTGTGGCACTCATTTAATTTTTTATTTGCAGATTTTAAAGACATATACAGGAAAACTAAATCGGTATCTGAGTTGAAAGATTTAAACATTCAATCAAAGCGCTATCCAACGAAGGTCGAAGGTCGAGCAACATTCCAACCTGTTGTTGAGACTCTATTAAATACCCGCTGCATTCCTTCAATTCCTTACATGCTGTAATTTGTACGGCAAATAGCATTATCTCTAACATTATGCTATAGACTGTACCGTAAAATATAAATACACTTCTTTTTTTTTTCAAATAAAAAATATCATACTGTATAATTTTGACTATTTCATTCTCAAACCTAGTAAATAAACATGTTTTGTTTCCGTTTTCATTTCGGTTTGCTTGATTTTTGGAAGGGTAGGCAATTTTTCATATTTTTCTCTTAATAATACACACATGCTCCTGCGCAGTGATTTCTTCTGCCATTTTTATCACTGTAGGCCAATCTTTCTTAAGTTTTTCAAAATAATCCACTAATTTCACGTGTTTTCTCAGCTGCTCAAGCTCAAATAGGTTCGATTGTGCGAATCACTGGTGGATTCATCTTCTTTGCTATAACAACAATTTTGACAATATGTTTACATAATAATTACATTTAATTCTGAGAAGGCTTGAGAGTGGTAGACCCACATATTAAGCTACCATTCTGCACTCTTTTCCTTTGTCGCCTCTTTCCACCTGGGTGTGGTTGATGGTCCTGCCTTTAGATAGTCAATAAATACCCTGCCAAATACCGCCGTCACCCTCGCCATCAAATCAAGGCGAACAATTTTATTATTACTACTCACCTGTATATCTGAGGACTTCATAAAGACACTGTTTGCTGCGGCTGCTTTTCATTCCGACCATCCGACCGAAGTACCCGTACCAATCATCATCAAATCGACCGACATTCCGCATTCTTCGGATCGAATCCATCCGCGGTTGTTTTGTCAACCATCAGCACAGCTGAAAGGTGAATAATCATTACTGTGTGCGTTTAGACTGTACCAATGTTGCGGCCGCAATCAATCATCGATCATCTAGGAGGTAACCAACACATTCGTATCTGCTGTCACCGTCGTACTCGGCCAGATATTCATCTGTCAACCGGACGCCCATTGTTTGTTCTCGTGCGCTGCGCCATCTGTTGTCGGACACTCGCTTCATTCACTCGTAACCCTTTCAAGCCTGGTTTTTTGCAAGATGACTTTGATGTGTTTGTGAAAAATGTGCTAATGAGCTAAGCGGTGAAATCATTAAATGGGGTGGATTCTGCTCCGGCCAATTTTGCTTCAGATGTTCGTCGATCCCATCAGTCGGTTGTAAAATCCCACAAGCATCTAGTGTGGATGTGTGATGCCTGCAACAATTTGCTGAACAATGCGAGATTCAAGAAGGCTATGACATCAGATAGGGCAGCCAATAATGACATAATCGAAACACTCAAAACGTATATTCGCGACAGCATACTAGCTGAAATTCTCACTGAGATACGTACGAATTTTAATGAGATGATTGACACCGTTCTGACACCTTTGAACTCCATTCCGTCATTGCTTCCACTCTCCAGCAGAAAAAATCATCGCCGTGATGGGGTTTGATGATGATACTAATCGTCGTCCCGCCAAACGTATCTATGGCACAATGGCCGCTACCAATCCTGCAGTTGCAACGGTTGCTGAGTCTCGTCAAGAGCAATTCTGGCTGTATCTGTCAGATATTCACCCGAGCGTGACAAACGAGCACATCAAAACGCTTGCCCAAGAAGCATTAGGAACGATCGAACTCACCGTTGCAAAGTTAGTCTTCGAAAAAGCCAATCTCAAACACGATCCGTCCTCGTTTTGGAATTTTGTCAAGAGCAGGAAGCATGATCACGGAACTCCACTGGATATGCATTATCGTGACGAAAAAGCCAACAATCTTTGCGACTCTGCCAATTTATTTGCAGACTTTGTCAGTAGCGCCTATAGTGACGTGCGGATAGCTGCAGAATGTACAATGCCTGAGCTCCGTCCATCTTCCTAACCTTGAAGTATCCACTAATGATGTTCTTACGGCACTCTTGACAGTACCCAGGTAACCAATAAGCAGTTCCAAAGCGTCTTTACGGCAGCCTATCAAGCAATTAAGTCGCCTTAAATGCAACATAAATGCCACTTTTGGCCCAATATACGGCTGCTTTACTGCAATGCTATGATAATGCTTCATTAATGCTATTTTGCATTCGAAATGCTTATTATGCAACTTTACAACAGATAGCATTCAAGATGCGGATATAATGCTAATATAATGCTTGTAGCATCTGAAATCTTTAAACAGTGCGCATCTTCACTTTCACTCCCTGTGTTGATTATTTTCAACAAGTCATAATCTGACAGCGTTTTCCCGCCAACCCTCAAAAACGGTAATATCCATAACGTCGAGAATTATTGTCCGATATCAATACCTAACTGCCTGGGCAAAGCTCTTGAGAAAATGATGCATGAGGTTCTTTATCGCTCTGTTCGGCATGTGATTTCGGATAGACAACATGGATTCCTGAAAAAGTGGTCTACAACTACGAATTGGATAACGTTTGTCAATGGATTAACTGGGAAAATCAAAAAGTGGCAACAGGTTGACACTTTTTATATTGATTGCTCCAAAGCCTTCAACAAGGCTCAACACTCGATTGCTGTTGAGATGAAAATGAAACGCATTGGACTCCCGGACTGGATAACCATATGGACGCATCCGTACCTAACGAACCGCTCGAGATTTGTGAAAATCGAGCATACATGTTCCGATACGTTTAACATTACCTCTGCCTATTTGCCACAAGGCAGTCTCCTCGGTCCGCTCATCTTGGTACTGTTCGTCAACGACATATGTAGTCTTCGTCGTTGTGATTGTCGGATGTACGCAGATGACCTTAAGATTTATCGCTCGGTTTTCTCAGCACTGGACTGTTGAGTACTTCAGGAAGATCTGGACGCATTGCTGACTTGGTGTGACAAAAATGGCATGCAGGTGAATGTGACAAAGTGAAAAATAATAATAATATCTTCAATCCATTTCCCGTACAGAATGGATTCACGTAACTTAGAACGTGTGGTGTGTTGATGGACTCTAAAGCCAAATTCAATGAACCCATCTCAACGATAACTGCCAAAGCACACTTTTTGCTTAGTTTCATCAGGCGAAACACGGCTACTTTCGTGGATGTGTATGCCTTAAAGACTTTATTCTGCTGTATGCTTCGAAGCACATCAAGTAGAGTATGCCCTGTGGTCTTCATGTTTTTGGTTCGCTTGATGGCAGCTATCACCTCATCAGGGACAACTATGGGTGTTTCGGCATTGCCTCCATAACCGTAGGCTCATGTGGGCTCACAGTAGATTGGTCAGGGTTGAGCGAGTTTACCAAGTTTTGACCTAGTGCATTGGCCTTTTCAACAGGGGTGATAAGTGGAGATGGAATGGAATTCTGGTCAAGCAGACTAAGCGGTAGAATTGGTCGTGGCTTATTTTTCAGACATTTGGTCAACTTTCAAAAGAGTGTTGGATAATCTGGGAGAGAGTGAATTTTAGTTTCGAAATGCTTATTTCTGAGATCCATCATCCTGATTGGAATAATTTTAGTAAAGTGGTTTGAATTGGTCTTAAGGTGATGTGGACCGGTGCGTTGAAATTGTCTTCGGATCGAGTTACGGACTCCGATAATGTACTTGATAGTCCTGTCAAGGTTCACAGAATCACTAACCTGGTTTGCTGAAGGAACATGCTGTTCTCGGGTCTGGAAGATTGCATCATCGATGGTACACAGTGGTTGGTCATTATCTTCGAGCGTCCGGGGAACGCATCATTATCGGCAGAGTCGTCGTCGTATCACTGGAACAGTTCTCAGTTAACTCGGTGATAGTTGCGCCTGGTGATAGGGTACCGATTGACCGAGGAGCCAACTTCGGCCACCACCGTGGTGCGAGCTTAGCGATGTTGTTGACCATGTTGGAAAATGTCGAGGGTCGCGTGAGCCCCGCTTGACACAACCGGGTGCGAGAATCCGGAGTCAGTCGCGTATAGTGACCCTCCTCTAGGTCATTTCGGATGATGGATCCATTGTTGTTCCAACGGAATTTCCCCAGACTTCATGTTTTGCGTTGCTTTGGGCAGTAGGCCGCGATGATGACGATCGGTCAGACAGTAGTGTCTACCAGCAGGCGGCAGTTGATGTTGAATCGCAAAGCGATGGCAACACCCCCTTCTCTGGAATTAGTTCGATCGAGTCTGATGAGCCGAAAGTCAGGAATATAAACACTAACGTCAGACTTGAGACTCGTTTCGGTGATAATGGCGATGTCGATTTCCTTCTCGTTGAGGAAAATGGTTAGCTCGTAATTTTGTTCCGAGCGGAACAAGCATTCCAGTTTAAAATCTTGATGGTGGCTTCACGGTCCATATTTGTTCATGAAGTTCATCAGCACCATGCTGGCAGCGTTAATTTGTTGCTCCTTAAAACGCCAACGGCACAGTTGTTGATGCAGGTTCTGAATGAACTCCATAATTTGTCCCGGCATGTAGAAGTCGTCATCAGACTGATGGGTCGCTGAACAACTTGTTGCTGGCTTTTCCTAGACTGGAGGAGGGACATGTTGAACTGAAGAGGTTGACGTGGCGGCGCTCGGAAATAATTTCTTCCGGGGCGAATTCCGGAAGACCTCGAAATACCACCTTCAACGGCTTGCTGCCGGGAGAATCAGGTTTCCGTTGCTAGGAACTTTCCAATTGCTTGGAATTTTTCCTCCATAAAGCACATAATTTGAGCCGCAGCACGCTTATTCCGAAGCGACGCGACATCCTTCGAGGTGGTGAAAAGCGGGGGAATTTTCACTTTCTTCGGAACGTGTTGTACCAGCAACGCAGCCAATCTGTTGTTTGCCAGTAGTCTGTCATTAAGGTTTGACGGTTCGACTACGGAATCATCGATTCGCGGTCGCGTGGTGCTTACGGTTTGTTTGTTTGCGACAGCCATTGCTGCTTGTCGTTATGCAGCGCCGTGTTTGCTGCGCGTCATTGCCACAACAATCGGCAGTGGAGGGTTTTTCGCAAGCTTTTGCAGTTCCAATTTGAATCTTGCCACTTCGTGAAGATGGCCAAACGCAGGAGAAAAGTCGCACCGTTGAACGAACAATATCGCGGGAAAGCAGTGTGCTCTAAGCACAACTAGAAATTAAACGAACAACCGAACAGGAATAAAACACGTCTGCCGCATACGAATGCACAGCGAGAACTGATGAAAGTATATTTACGGTGCACCATTTGTGTACATTTCTTTTGACGTAGGACTACGTATGTGTCTGGGCTACACGTTGCGAGTGCGAAAAGTTGGAGCGCCATGAAATATGTTTAGATTTTGAATGTTAATAACTAAGTCATTTCATGATCGATTTCCAAAATGTTTGCACCAATCAATCGGGACATTTACTATCAATATTGAAAACGATTGATTCTAAAAATAAAACCATTAAAAATGACGAAATATAAGGTGAAGTCATAATTTCGTTTTGCAGCGTAAATTTACAAAATGCACAGTATTATCCCAGTTTTCAAATGATATTAAGGATGGCCTCATATGCAGCAGTAAACGATATATAAGGGGTACACCTTCACGAAATGCTTCATTCCTTCGGCAGCCTCGGAACTGTTCGGCAATAGGCCAGTGTTGGCGAGCAAACCGTCGGACAGCCGAAATCCGGCTTGCGTTCGATGCTTTCATCTTTCTCCAGTAGCGCCAGGATCTTGTATATGCCCACTCAGCTGTATCCGGCCGACACAAAGTGCGGCACGATGACGGATTTCTTCGTCCCGGGTGGAGTCGGCCACTCCACGGTTATTACAAACACTCAAATTTAGTTGATTCACTGCTTTCGCCATGGCTTGCCGTAAGGCTGTCAAATTCTTTCTGTGTATATAGCCTACTTATATTTATTTAATATTTAACGGAGGACTTACCACCAGGTGGCAGTATAATCTCATGAAAAATCGGTTAACTTTGTTACTTATTTTTCATGGCAGCGTTATCAAAGTAAAGACCATTGGGATTTAATGACAGAGCATCTTTTGTAACCATTTGTGAGTTTTACGCTTCCTTAACTGAAGTATGGCAAAGTGCCGAATGCTAAATAAAATTGATAACGTTGAGATCATAGATAAATTTTACGACTTTCTGATCTTCCCCATAACGAAAATCAATATTCACTACCTGGTACCTATAATTGCATCATTACTCAATAAGTACACATCCTTTGTTCAAGTTTTTGTCTGTCCTTATAAAAGCTTAATCATTCGAAGAATTTATCGATCCTGATTGGGAAATCCTGCTTGCTTCATGGTAGAAACACTTGTCGATACTTTCAGAACTGTATTTATTCCAGCCATTCTTATCCATACTATCCTCCTGGTGTCAGTGGCTGTTTACGAAAACAAAATCAAATAAATAAAACAGTCTCTATTCAAATGAGCCCACTGGAGTGAAGAAGTTATTCGCTGCATTCAGAACAGACAACATCCAGTCAAAATGGAAAACGCAGATAGAGTGGATATTCCCATCGGTGCAGTAGTTGAAGCACGTCATTCGTCTCTCTCGGTGCAACAGAATATTCAATCACAGTCATCATCATCATCATCATCATGCTCGTCGGCACCACTGTCACTGTTGTTACCATCTTCGTCAACAATTGCAACAACGACAACGGCGAATTTGCCTGTAACAAGGCAAGCGTCGATCCCATGCAGACGTCGTGGCCGGCTGCAGCGTTCCGAACGGCTGCAGTCAGATGGTTCTTCACAGCACCAGTCTTATTCTAGCTTGGAAGCACTGATACGTGATAGCTTCGGTCAGATAGTGTGGCCCATTCGCATCACCAGCTGGGATCTGCTGAGCAGTGCTGGCGCAGGGATTCCTCCGGACCTTATCAACGCAAGGTATGTACATGCTTCGCTAGAGGAAGTAATTAATCTGCTTGTGTTTCCTTCCATGTGCTAGATGAAAGTGCACTTGCAACAGACAGGTGCACGTTTATTCTCTCTTTCTGGACTTCGGTATCGTATAAGCCGCAATCTGTGGCGCCTATCTTGGTTGGCAAAATGTGTAAATTGCTAGTACACAATGTTGCCTGGCACTTATGATCGGAAATTTCATTTTTATTCGTTCCTTTGAAATGCATTTGCTCAATCAATCTTGTGATAATCGAATTTGGCACACTTCAACAAAAAACCTCTTTGTTATGAGGCCACCTAGAAGATAAAATACTCCCAAGAAGCCATACTGCCATGAACTACTTCATCCCACCAGCTGAAACGCCAACCAAACGATTGGCAGGTGGAGCGATGAATCTCTTAATTTATAACCGCTTTCTCGGAAACTCAATAAGGCTAATAACTCAACAATCAGGTCTGCCGCTGTTTCAAACAGTCCACAAGCATAACTCATTAACCTTATGATGGTGGGCTTCCTTTCGTCGCAATGTCATTTAAATATTCTTTTTCGACTTATTTTTCCTTTTCATTTTTAAGACTGAAAGTTTCCCAATGCCATGTGCCTGCTTTCCCTTGGCTGACTCTGCAGCACTCGTTCATATCATTCTGGTATGGTGCGGATGTACTGGGGCATATAATTTACGAAGATCATTAAAACTTAATTTCCACCCCATCGCTCACTCAATGGGTGTTGCTTCTTTGTCTTCGCTGCTCTACTTACTGCTGCAGTCCTCATATTCATGCCGCCATGTGCAACAAGTTTCAGAATTCATAGTGGGGATTTCGGTTCCTCGACTATGTGTGGCTGAAAGTAGGGTAAGCGGATTGGAGGGTGATTCACTGTTTCGCTAGGTCTCTGCAAGAAAGCTTTCATTGTATTTGCCCCTCATCCGCTGAGCGGAGCTTGAAGGATCGAGTTACGTTAATTGAAATTTGCAATGAAACTATTTTCCGGTTCGTAGAGTGGCAAAGAGGACAACATACGTGTAGAGGATACGCTTCATATGTTCGTAGCCGGTAATTATGTTTCATGAATTTGCATAGTGATTGGCTTGGGATTGACATACTTTTGTTCCCTTAGTGTGGAAAAGGTTAAAGCTTTCCATTTTGCAAAAGAGGATTATGTATTCAAACAAGTTTCAACATCTATCAGTGGTTTCTAAGAAACTTTGTCTTCTTCAGCAGCGTTTCAAGCTTATTGCTTTCACAATAAGCTTATTGCTTGCTCTTCAACTTAGTGTTCTATTTGAACTTCCTCAATCATTAATTATGGGCTGTCGATGGCAACTCCAACGCATGAAATTGTACAAATTATGTGGTAAGCACAATAATACTTTATGTCCAGGGAAGTCGAGAAAATTTCCTAGCCGAAAGATTTCCTCAAACTGATTGGAAATTGATCCTACTGCCTTCGGCATGGTAATATACGTACCGTACCTTTACCGACCTTAGGAAGGACTATGTAATTTTTGATGTTCCGTGGTTCACCCTTGGCTTTACGTATTACAGCGAGGGTAGGATGACAATTTGAAATTGGAAAAATAGCGATTGTCACCAAAAATCAAAACAATTTGTACGTTAATAACTCAATTTTTTCTCGATATATTTTCAAGATGTTTAAATGATCAGATGTAAATTTTTGCGACTAACAATAGAATTATTAAAAATTATCATTCAACAATCGTAAACATTTTAAAATAATACAATTGAAAGGTGGTGTCTTTTAATTAAGTTTTGCAGACTACACAGATTTCAAATGTGAATAAAAGAGGAGTCATATTCAGCAGTAAACAATATACTTCGTTCGTTTGGCAGTCTTTAAGCTTATGGTAGCGGCAAGAAGCCATCGTTGGATTGGCAGTTGGCGGTGCAATGGCGGTGCACTGACGGGCAGCTGTTGGCCAGGCTAGTTGCTAATGCTAATGCTAATATTTCCTGAAAATTTATGAACGACAAGGCTTAGTGTAACATTGCCATGAATGTGAACAGTTATTAGCTGCTAATTGATTTCAATTGTCTGCTAATAACTGTTGCTGGAATTGTGGAGCCAGCAGTGGAATTTAGTCCAGCCAGTAACACGCAACAATTTGCTGTGAAATAACCTACTTCCAAAGAAAACCGAAAAGGCTTAAATTTAATCGTGGACCACAAACACCATCAGAAATTCGTCTTTTTCAGGACAATCAATTCAATTTTCCAAGGTAAAAAGTTTGCTTGCTAGGAATTTCTCCAACATATCGTGGCATACTCTCAGTTGACAGCCAGTGGTGGGAAGGACGCATGACAAACTATTGAATAAAATGCTGTTACCAGTTGAAAGCTAGCAGCCTAATCACCGGAGTGTGTTCAACAAAAACAAAACCTTTAAGAGGCCGACAGAAAATCATCAGCAATGGTACTAAAAGTCGTGCAAACAATACACACGAATGTGTGTGACTGCCAAATGACAATCAGGTGACTTTCTCCTAAAACGCTCACGGTTGCGATGAGGTCTCGGATGGTAAGAAAATTATTGAATCCTAGCAATATGGGTGTAAAAAATCTTGAAATCGTTCCAGAAGAAAGTTTGCAATAGTTATCCGTTCACTTGACTTCGGCTTCGCCAGTTCAAAGTAGGTTCCCATGAGGTCAGGGAAGCACGGCATGCGTTTGAATTTAATCAAAACTTTTGTTACATATGTTCTGACTCCCCCTGTGAATGCAAAGTTGCCATAAAAGTGAAAAAAAACTTGCGACTTTTACTTTCTTCTGAAATGATTCCAAGAATCTTGACACCCATATTGTTGGGGAACAGTTTAAATCATTTTCTGTCTATCCGTGACCCCACGGAAACCTACTCCAAAGCCAATTGAACGAATAGTCCAATATTTATGGCAAACGGAAATCTTCTGGAATGATTCCAAGAATCATATTGCTAGGGTTCAATTCGAATCGTTTTCTGGTCATCCGTGGCCTCATGGGAACCTACTTTGAACTGGTGCCAGGTGAAGCCTGGAAGCCAAGTGAACAGATGGTCCAATACCTACGGCACAATTTCTTCAAGGACGATTTCAGGAATTATGACATCCATATTGCTAGGGTTCAATTCAAATCATTTTCTGACCATCCGTGACCCCATAGGAACCTGCCCCGGAGTAACCAAGAGAATGTCCAGGATAAAGTCACACACATTTGCATATGGCAATCATACACATTCCTGTGTATTCATTCCACGACTTTTAGTATCATTACTATTGATTTTCTATTGAAATCTTTTTTTTAAGTATCCCATTAAAGCTGTTGTCACTTAAGCCCGCATATGCAGTCACCAAAACGATGAGGCAATGGCCCCAAATCGGACAAATTCGAGCTGCCAAAGGCTTCTCGTACCTGATTTGGAAAAAAAAAGTGTTCGAATGTCAATCTGGTTCCAAGCAGGTTGATCAGAATGCAGAGTTCTTTTAAATCACCGCTCAACCAGTGAATACATTTTGGCTTTATTTGTCCCGAATACGTCCTGATGTCACCAACGAGGAAATTTTGGCATTGATTCGTGCAAACCTTGATTTGATCCAGGACCCAGAGGTTGTCAAACTGGTGGCCAAAGGAAGGGATACAAGCAACATGACCTTCATCTCCTTCAAAATTAGTTTGGACTTTTCCCTGAATACAAACGCACTTGACCATTCGACATGGCCGGAAGGCATAATGTTCCGTGAGTTTGTGGAATATTTAACTCAAAAAATTCGGAAGCCCTCCGCTATATTTCTGACTCCTACAACCGGTACACCACCGGTGGTTATAATATAGCGTTAATAAATTACATTCAACCACCAACATTTACACTGGGCCGCACCGAATTTAGTGTAATGGAAGCCCTCGATCACCACACCGCAGTCGTGCCATTCCAGCCAGCGACATGCAGCCGTCCCGGCCCTACGCAGATTTCAAGGAAGTTTGGAAACAACACCTCAAGAAACAACTAGTGTTAGCCGAATGCTGGGACGCACCGAGATTAGTATTGTGAAATTGTGGCGTCTTGATAGCAGTTTCCAAAAGGCTTCGCAGTTGCCTGGATCCTTCTCCTATTAATTCTTTGCTCGAACAGTTATGGGTTCAGATAACAACTCCACACAGGCAGTTAGGTATCGGCGCCATGTATTTACCTCCCGATAGGAAATCTGATTTAAGCTGCGTTGAGAACCATATCAGTTCGATTGGCGCTGTGTTATCCCGTTAAGATCAAAACGACTTCGTTTTACTATTTGGCGATTACAACCAGTCTGGGTTTGTTTGGAATGTTCCCACGATTGGTCATTCCACAATTGACGTTCTTCGTTCGCATTCAACGCAAATAAATTAAACGTTAAATCGTAACTCGAGACTGCTTGATCTTGTGTTGGTAAATGAAGCTGCCGTAATGAAATGAGCTGTTGTCGAAGCCTCCGAACCTTTAATTAACCTGGACGCCGATCATCCTGCGCTGGAGATTATTATTACCTTCGATAACATCGTTGATCCACATGGCCTGAATTTCCGTAGAACTGATTTTGCTGCTATGAGCCAATCTCTGTCTCAAGTCAATTGGCAGTTCCTTGACTCGTGCTCCACTATCGATGAAGCGGTAGATTTTTTTGACGAGGTTGGGTCCCGGGCTACATCAGATTTTGTTTCGCTTAGGAGACCTGCTCGTAAACCTCCTTAGTCTAATGCTCATTTACGATACCTGAAACGTGTGAGATCGAAGCTCTTCGCAAGTACTGCAAAACTCGAAATCAACTCACTAAGCGAATTTTCTCTACAGCTAGTACCTAATACCGAATGTACAATCGTCTTCTCTACAAGAATTATTCAAAACGAATTTAATCTAATCTTCGGCGCAACCCAAAGTTGTTTTGGTCATTTGTGAACACAAAAAGGAATGTTAACGGGCTACCGGATTTAAATTAATCTTGTCGCCAGCATACTAGTGGACAAATGTGATCTTCTTTCTGAGCACTTCAAAAGTGTATTCAATGACACCATGCCAGCATTGGAGCAAGTCAGCGGAGCACTCAGAGATACTCCCAGATATGCGTTCGACTTCAATATTCGTGCGATTACATTGGACCTCGTTGAATCCGCATTCCAGAAGCTGTATATCGCTCTGTGCCTGCTCAAAAGTATTCGAAATCATCATCAACGACCTGTTGTTTGCTAGTTGCAGACACTACACCTCTACTGAACAACATGGATTTCACCCCAGAAGATCGATCTTAACCAACCTTGTACCTTTCGTTTCCTCGTGTCTGCGGAATATGGAAGCTGGATTTCAGGTCGACGTTGTTTACACGGATTTCAAGGCTGCTTTAGACCGGGTCGACCATGCTATACTTTTGGCAAAGTTAGACAAATTTGGCGTGTCAAATAACTTAGTTCGTTGTTTTAAATCTTACCTAACGGACAGGATACTCTGTGTGAAGATCGGCTCAGCTCAATCGAACTACTTCAAGGCAGCAACTTGGGATTACCGCTGTTCTCCATTTCCATCAATGAGGTTGGACTGATACTTCCACCTAATTACTGGTCGTTCTATACAGACTATGTGAAAAATTATGTGGTTGTGCGATGCTTCGCTGATTGCTTACGATTACAGCACTTGATCAATAGCTTTGAAGAGTGATGTTCTCGGAATTTACTCACTCTGAGTGTTACTGAGTGTTGCTTCATTATCACATTCCATCGAAAAATGAACCCAATTGCATTTGATAACATAATAAACAATCAACCTCTACAGAAAGTTGATACTGTTCGTGACCTTGGAATCACGCTTGACTCCGGTTTGACATTTAGACAACACTACACGGATATGATTACCAAAGCCAACATACAGCTCGGTTTCATGTTTAGTATCTCCGACGAGTTTCGTGATCCCACCTGTCTGAAAGCATTGTAATGCTCTCTCGTGCGTTCTATCCTGGAATTTGGAGCCTTGGTGGGGTGCCCGTATCAAATAATCTGGATTGCGTGGATTGAAGCTGTTCAAAGAAAATTTGTTCGTTATGCTCTCCGTCATCTGCCGTGGAATGATCCTCTCAACTTTCCTGCGTACCAGGATCGTTGCTCACTCTTGGGTATTGAAATATTGGAGCATAGGCGTACAGTCATGCAAGCGGTCTTCGCAGCAAAAGTGCTGCTAGGTGAAACCGACTCTCCAGGAATTCTGGCCGAACTCTTTATCTACGCTCCTCTATTTGACTGAACTTCCGTCTCAGAATTCAGCGTAGTTGGATGGAGATCCGCTAGTTCAGAAATGGTGGCATTTACTACCTACTAGCATTAATTGTGAAGATACCAGACGACTGATTCCGTTACGAAAGATTATTTTAATTTTACTGACTAGTTTTGTGTGTGTATTAGAATAAATTTTGTTGTACTTGCTTTGTATTCCTTCTATTCACGTTGATTAATATAGTGTACGGTTTGGATATAGGGTTTTTTTACGGGATTATTTGATGCATTGGTAAATTGTTTGTTTGCCAGAAAATTGCATTTAAAATCTGCTCGGGAAACTCCTAGAGAGGATCATCCTCAATAGGCTGACAAAATTTACCGAGAGCGAGCACGGGATATCGAGGATGCGATTCGGTTTCCGGAAAGGGGAGTCTACGGTGGATGCCATTCACACAGTGGTCGAGACAGCCGTAAAATCGTTCAAACAGAAGCGGAGAGGCGATCGATATTGCGCTGTTGTGACGATAGACGTTAAGAACGCCTTCAATAGCGCCAGCTGGGAGGCTATTGCCAAGCCGCTGCACGGGATGAGGGTCCCTGATTACCTGTGCAGTATTCTGAAGAGTTACTTTCAGAGCCGGATGTTGATCTTCGAGACAGCGCAAGGTTTTATCCTTGGCCCAACACTTTGGAACGGGAGGTACAACGACGTGCAGACGCTGAAGTAATCGTTGGCTTTGCGGGCGACATCGTATTGTCAGTGACGGGCGAAATACTGGAAGAAGTGGAAATGCTGGCAACCAAAGCAATCGGCATAGTTCAAAACTTAATGCCGGGGTATTAAGCAGTGCAGCCAGCTGAAATCGTCATCGGAAGGCATGCCATAGACTCGAAGTGCGTGCTGAAGTATCTGGGTGTGATGTTCGATGACCGGCTGAACTTCAACAGCCACGTAGATTATGCCTGTGGGAAGGCGGTGAAGGCAATCAATGCGGTAGCCAGAACCATGCCGAATAGCTACGGACCTAGCAGTAGTAAGTGGCGTCTATTGGCTAGTGTATCATCATCGATACTCAGTCTGTGCCGCAGTGAACCGGGTTCAACCGGGTGAAATTGAACAGTTCGTTCAAGCACATGACCACGCAAGTCGCGAGGGCGTACAGAACTATTTTATCGGAGGCAGTATGCGTCATTTCCGGAATGGTCCCGATTGGCATCACTCTCACAGGGGACAGTGAGTGCGATCGGAACCTGGTGAGAGCGGAGTCGATGGCCAAATGTCAGCGAGAGAACAGACACAGGGGAGAACGGTCGATGGACGCCCAGCTCATACTGGATCTGTCGATCTGGATGAAAAGGAAACATGGAGAGGTAAACTTCTACCTTATGCAGTTTCTGTCTGGCCATGGTTGCTTCAGGCAATACTTGCATCGATTCGGACACGCAAACATCACCGTTCTGCCCGGAGTGCGCAGACGTCCCAGAAACACAGGAGCTCGTGGTCTTTGACTGCCCACGATTCGGATCATTGCGAAACGAGATGCATGCCATCAGCGGGCACATTTCAGCCCAGTTAACGTCGTCTATAGAATGTGTCATGACGAAAGTGCGTAGAATGCGATTAACGGAGTCATAACGCAAATCATGTCGGCTCTACAGCGAAAATGGCATGAGAATCAAGAAGCGAGTGGTTGAGTGGAGTAGCGGATTATCGGTCTCAGGGGAAATTCCAACGTTGGGGAACTCCCCGTTGTTGAATGGTAGATCCGCAGTCGGGGACTACTTTTGTCGATTGCGTAGAGGGTGGAGTTGAATGATGTAGAAAGTGGGAGGTAAATGGCTAAATCAAGGTAGATGGGAGCTTAATTGGCTCAGGCAATAGTAGGAGCTAAATGGCTCCATAGTGGTCAAATGACCAAGACCCCCCATGAAGTAATATCATTGAGCAGTCTCGGGGGGTACTGATGGTACATCAGTACATCAGGTACATGCCTTCTTATAAGGCATTTGAAGCTTATTGCTTTCAAAATTTGGTTGTGGCTTGCTCTATACTTAGTGTTCTAAATGCACTCCAACAGTTATGTCAGTTATCTCAGTCGATGTCAGGTACCATTTTTGCATTAGTATAATTGCGTGGCAAGTACAATCATACCCTATGCCTAGGGAGTCGAGAAATTTTCCTTAACGAAAAATTCCTAGACCAGACCGGGAATCGAACCCAGCCACCTCCAACATGGTGTTGCTTTTTAGCTGCGCATTTACTGACTGAGCTAAGGAAGGAGATGGTGCAACAAGGATACGGGTTTTAGTTGGATCAGAAGTCGACCTTTTCTCAGTTGCCAAAAAGTTGTTCAGCTTGTCGTAGAATAATACTATTCACACCAACGCAAAACCAAGACACTACTTGTACGCAACAATACCTAAACTGTAGTTTATGCGACGCTCATCAGCACAAAGTTATCAAGATTAAAATGAGGAATTCATGTGTTATTTTCTTCTGCTCGGGTGGGATTGGAAGGAAACTGACCCAAAAAATTGACTTGTTGCATAACAACCTAAGTACTTTTTCCAGTCCCCAACAACGCACGCTATGATATAACAACCTAGCCAAACGACAGTTAATTATAAAAATGATAAATCGTGATAAAAATCGCGTATTACCTCCCAATCACCGCCTCGAATGAACTTTAATCGCCTGTTTCAGGTGAGCAGTTGAAAGAGACTTCAATATAAACCTCAGAAACATGAAAACCGGTGCAAATGCAGATATATTTCCATTTCAAATTGCTCAATCAGATGTGATTCAATTATTTTCTATTGAATCAATGTGCCCAAAAGGGGTAGAACGTCGAGATAGATCTACAAAGCAAAAAAGATTACAACGAAAACCATCCCCTGCCAAAGCCCTCTACTTAAAATGCAAATCGGATCACATCAAGAGCATGGCCGATCAGTGAACTGGAATAATAATGTGGCACGAAAGTTTTTTTTAAGCGGTTTATTCATCGATTCTGGGATAGAACTTTCACAGAAAGATAACAATCAAAGTTTTGTGATAACTTGAATTCTTAATTGATTTTTCTAGTCGATTTTTTATTCATGAAGCTAACTAAAACTGCTGTTTCTGTAGGTGACCTGAGTGTGGCCAATTTGGTGCTCGACTTTAAGAGCCGACTGTTGATTTATTTATTGGATTCTCGTTTGATTTGAGATGCCGCATGAAGGGGCTCAACCTGAACCAGGCCAACTATAGGGTGTCCCAGAAAGTATAAGCACGATTAAAAACCAAGATTAAAAGAATTGTTCTGGGGGAAATTTTATTTTGGGTTTATGAATCATTTGTGTATAACGTTCTCTCTCTTAGTCTCATATAAAACATTTTCATTATCGTTAATAATAAGCCAAGTAATGCACTTTTGCTCCAACACTGATCATCAATTTAAAATTGTATTAGACACTTTTTTTCAGTCCTTTGCAGATTTTTCTACTGCATTAACATATTTCTTTAGATGTGTCTTGTTCAGAGCCCAAAATGTCTTGATTGGTCGGGTTTGAGGACAGTTTGGTGGACTCATATGTTTCGGCACGTATTGAACTTCATAAGCGTCGAACTATGGTGTCTTTCGCATAATGCACAGATGCCAAATCCAGCCAAAACAGTACTGGACTATCGTGGTTTCTGATAATTGGCAGCAAACGTCGATTCCAACATTCCCGGATGTTTTTTTTGGTTCTAAACACATTCCGTATTCCCAAATAGCTTGCCAAACAAACTCGGTAAACATTGATTTATCGGCATTATTACCGTCCTGGCCTTTACGCACGGTTTTATATTGAACTCCCGGAAGCTTCTTATAGTCAAATTTTACTTATGTTTCAACATTCCACAGTAATCCAGAATGCAAATTTAGCTGGAAAGATACATTTTCAGCCTTAGTTGGATGTTTTGGAGCAAATTTTTCAAGAATAAGGCCCTTTTTTTGTTTTGAATGAAAACTTGGGTGTTTCTTATTTTCAGAGAAATCGTTAATCTAAGTTTTAATTTTCAGAAATAAAGGCAATATGCTCCGCAAAAGTTGTAGATTAGAAAATTCTAAGCAACTTTGATACCCTTTAATATATACTTTTCTATAACTTTCTATAAAATTACCGAATGAGAGCAATTTTTCCTACGTAGCTTGGGGTGTCCCTATAAAAATCAGTTTTTTTTTGTTGAGGCGTAGAACCGTCCATTGAATTGAGTTTTTGTGGTAAACGTTTTTGGCTCTTTATACAGGAGCTGAATGACCAGAATCAACAATAGGATGCAGATAAAATCGTTTTTCTTATTATTGCACTGCTATGGAAAGTTACCTTGTTACAATAGATGGTAGTACTGCATAATTCTAATCATCATCAATTGAAGATACAACTTTGGTGCGCTAAAATTATCGCTATCATATGTCAAACATAACTTATTATGGTTTTTGTAAAAAATTGGTTTTCTTCCAATGTTTATCTCTCTGGTTGGGGGAGACAGAAATATTATTTCAAACAAGCATTTGAAAGGTTGTTTATTATTGCATATCATAAACTGCAGAAAACTGGAGATAGGTTATTTTTAAAATTGAGTAGAACACATTTGAAAAGGGCGTAATTTTATAACAAAAAAGTAAATAACTCACTAACGGTAAGAGATATCCGCAAGATTTATACATTAAAAGTTTTATATTTACAAGTTCTAAAAACCATTTGAGGACAACTTTGTTTGCAAATTTGAAATAAAAAAGTTAGAGCAAAAAACTTGTTTTTTGTAGGGACCCTCTAAGCTATCTGAGGAAAATTGTTCTTAATCGGATTATTCAAAAGCTACAAAAATGTTTTGTGGGCAACGTTGCTTGAAATTAGCTAGGTTACAATCTTACCATGGATGTATACCTTAATTTTAGCAGATAAAACAGTAAGTTTTATATTTCAACGAACAAAAGAACTAACCAACAACATTTCATTGTTGTCAAAACAAAGGCCTTCTTATTAGAGACAAAATTGCAGAAGAAATCTTTCTCTAAAATTACAAATCTCACCTCAGAACATACTTTTCCGTCTATATTTGCCTTTTGGACCAGTCTAGTGAACGTGTTATTGTAATGTTCAAATAAAGCGTATGTTTGACAAATAATAATTCGGTTATCGGACCGTTTTAAAGGACGTTTATTCAACAGAGATACGAGGGGATCAGATGTCAAGAGAAGCCTTTTTAATACGTCCTCTATGCTTGCTTTTCGGCTAAATTTTCTTGCATGGCCGTCTCTGAACTTACGAATGCTTTTGTTCCTAGATTCAGCTGCTTTTTTGGAAAACATTCCGATTGGGAGCAGTGAATGTTTAATTATCGCTGCTACATGCACCAGCAATTAATGTACAGTTGGCGAAAATGCATACCAACTGTACAATGATTTGTAGAGTATTCTGGTTTTTCCGCATATTCTTCATTTGCATTGGTGTTGATTTCAGCTTTGCTGTTAATAAAAGTTAAAATTACTTTTAATCACCCTAGAATATTTTTATCAAGCCCTGTAATATCAGCAATAACTATATAGTTTTTGAAAAAGCACCTCGTGATGTTTCCAGAGTTAGAATTCCCACCTCCACAAGGTTCATTAATCCGTAAACACAACTGTTCTGTGAATTAAAATGAAGTTTTTCAAATCTTCATTCGCCTTTGAGCACTCGCTACACACATACGTGGAGACTTTTGCATCGAATTCTAAGCAAGCTTCTTTGGTACTGTTTCCATCAATCCAGAGCTGCACAATCTCCTTTGGGGGTACTTCCATTTTCACCTGATTACAACCAAACGAACACAATCCGTTGCTGTTAATAGCCCTGTAGATTTACGGAAGGATTATGTTGGAACACTCTGATTTGCAGCAGCTACCAAGTTTACTTCACCGGGTGATCTCACCAACAAGTTCTAACTAGCGTAGCTGTGTTTCTTTCCGAACACTAACTACGAAACAGCACTTCTAACTGAAAATGGTTGAGCTAACGGGTGTCCACTAAAAAATGAGAATGATTTCAATACTTTTCCATCAGAACAAAAACGGCCGCATAGAAATGTCACTTTAGATGAATGAATCGTTGCACTCTCCAGAAAATTTTCATACACTCTTATTTCACTCTAACATGTTCAGTCGTGTTCAGCATGCCGTCGAAACAGGAAGAACTGCGCGCGCGCGTTGTACAATTCTTTCAAGCGAACGAAGATCGTGGAAAAAAATACAAGGTGGACCATTTTTGTCGTGAAAAAGTTCCGGTATCCACCGTATACCGTATCCTGGCATGCATGAGAGTAACCCGGAAGAAAGGTTGCGGCCGTCCAGCGAAAATAATGAATGAGAAAACGCTCCGCTCGCTGCGCAGCATGTTCAACAACAAGGATTCGGTAAGTCAACGGGAAGCAGCCCGAAAGTTCCATTGTTCGAAGTCACTCATCTGCAAGACGCTAAAGAAAGAAGGAATAGTGTGTAGAAAGAAAACCAGATCCCCAGAGTACACAGATGAGCAGATTCAAACCGTGAAATCCCAATGCCGCTGGATGACTCGGAATTACGGCGGAAAATCTTTCGTTCTGGACGACGAAAGCTACTTTCCTCTTTCGAAGTCTCAGATACCGGGAAACGACCGATTCTACACTAAGGACAAATCTACTACTCCTCCAAAAGTAATGTATAAGTTCAAGCACAAATTTGAATCGAAGGTTATGTTATACATCGTAATATCCGATAAGGGTATTTCGAAGCCGTGGTTCAAACCAAGCGGTTTGGCCATCAACCAGGAGGTGTACCAAAGAGAGTGTTTGCAGAAAATACTCATCCCATTTCTTAAACAACATCACTCGGATGGCAAATACGTGTTTTGGCCGGACAAGGCATCATCGCACTACGCAAAAAAAACGCTAACGTTTTTGGAGAGCCAAAATATACCATATGTCCCAAAAGACCGGAATCCGACAAATTTGCCACAGTGCCGTCCTATCGAGGATTTCTTCGGTCTTTTGAGCTCCATGGTATACAAGGATAATTGGAAGGCCAAGAACACCAAGCAACTTACCAACAGGATCAAAAGCTGCATCCGAAAAATCGATGTGGCTGCCGTCCAACGGTCATGTTCCAGCATAACGACTAAGCTGCGCCGCACGGCGGACCACGGACCATATGACAATATTCACTAAACTTAGTTTGAAGATTTAAGTTGACCCTTTTAATAAAATAAATCAGTTTGAACAAAACTTCACTGGTATTTTTTTCCTGACCCATTCTTTTCGTTCTCATTATTTAGTGGACACCCGTTACTTTTCACCCCCCCACACACCCCCCCAGCGAAAAAACCCCCCAAAACCCCGGAAACCCCCCCCGGACGTTTTCCTTGGATTCTTGGTTTTCCCCCCCTAAAAACAAGTTTTTTGCTTTAACATTTTTATTTCAAATTTGCAAACAGGGTTGTCCTCAAATGGTTTTTATAACTTGAAAATACAATACAATTGATGGATAAATCTTGCCGATATGTGATGTGATAAGAACCCACCACCAGTGCAAGGATAACCTATGTCTGCAGAACTATCCTCAGCAGGTTGACCCGAGAAAATAGCCTACGGATGGCTTGTTGTAGCAGGGCCAGTCGATCTCAATGAGGATCTTCGGAAGACCACGGCAGGAAGGCCACGTGTCTTCACATGACAGGGACTGGCGACTCCACGAACCCTTGTCCAGTCAATATATACTTCGACTGCCTTAGGCTACACCCCCCCCCCCCCCCCCCAATCCCAGTTATATAGTTGTTATAGGAATAATGGCAATTTTTAGCATAAATGATGATTTATAAAAAAAATTAAGGTACAAATTGGTACGAAAATTCACTGCTACAATTAATTTTCATTTGTACTAGTGAATGTACTGAGATATTGCAAATTTCTACTGTTCCTAGTGAAATAGTTGTTTAAAATTTAAATAACTTACCATAAAAGCATACCAGTCTCTATATTGTATCATATATTCAAGGAATAAAACTTTCAAACACATCTTTCACTGCTTGTACGCATAGGACTCATATGCTTTTATAAACTGATCAAATATGAAAGGAATCAAAACCGAAAATACATATACTTTGCTCGTTCTTTACAATGTCTCACTTTCCTCACATAAAAATTAAAGTATCATAGAAGACAAAAATGCTATTAATACAAATTTTTCAACTTGAATGATATACATGGCATTTTAAGAGACAATTAAATTACTTGACCATGTAAAAAGTGGCTACAGTAAGTCAATACGAGAACATAATATGCGTATGTACAAAACATATCTGACATCCACTGGATTGTTACTGAAAAAATATAATTAGATATGTACTAATATTCTACTAGTCCTGGAAAAGCTGAAAACAGAAAATATCATTCCAAATATCAAAAATATAATTTCAATAAAAGATATTATTTTATGCGACATGTTGTTAAAACATGTCTTTATACTGTTCTACAGGGTGCGGCAGAAAATAATGCGAAAATTTGTTCTATATCTTTCAAATCCCATTTTCAACTAATTCAAGCAATAATATCAACATTTTCGAGTGCAGTTATCTTTATAAAGTCCTTTTAAACAAATTTATTCAATGCGTCCTCCATTTTTATTACTAACTTCCTCGAGCCGACGCCGGATGCCAGAGCATGCCTTTCGGATGTAGTCCTCCGACATTGACTGCCATGTGCGTGTTATGGTTGACTTCAGGGTTTTCACACTAGGGTGTGATGTTTTGCAGGCTCGCGCTTCAACATATGCCCAAATCTAATTATCCAACGGATTAAGATCTGGACTGCTAGGGGGCCACAAATCCTTCGGCCAAAACTTCATGTTATCGTTCAACCATTGTTGGGTTCGATTGAACGTGTGACACGACGCTCCATCCTGCTGTAGGACAACGCTTTGGTCCTCGGAGAAGTTGGCTTTCGCCCAGGGAAGCACTTGGTCCTTTAAGATACCGATATACACTTCGGTATTGATTTTAACTCCAGCATCAATGAAAACAGGCGGCATTTTCAAACCGTTGGACGCCACCAAGCCAAACATCATGACACCAGCCGGATGTTTGGTTTGAAATTTGAATTTCTCTTTTTCTGGAACGTTCTCCATTTTCTGCGGTGAAATGGACCGGTCCGTGCGGCTGTTGGCCACAGCATCGATGCTGAAAAGCTTTTCGTCGGAGAACAGGATTATCATTTTTTCCTTCTTCAACAAGGAAAGCAATCTCTTGGAACGAGTCACTCGTAGTTCCTTGACCCGGTCCGTAATCAAGTGGCGTTTCACTCTGGCTCTGGAAGATGCATGCAGGTCTTCTTTGATGATTCTCCGCATGGATTTCTCCGAAATATTGGATTCCTTTGCAAGTTTTCTTATGGAACGCACCGGGTTGCGAGAAATTTTTGCACGGGCCGATTTGATCACGTTCGGCGTGCGTGCAAAGCGCGGACGTCCGCTTCCCGGCTTCCGCTGCTTAGGACCAACTTGCAGGGACTTTTTTATGCAGTAAACTGTTGCCAAATGGCACCCTACCACCTTGGAAATCTCTTTCGGCTTCTTCTGGGCGAGCAACAAACTGGTGATCCCTTCTTTCGCGAACATTTTGACGAATTTGCAATAAAACAAATAGAATGTTTCGATGCAGCACTTGAAAGTAAACATAAACAAATACACTTTCGACAGGAATTAGTCACTAGCTACACGAATTAACCCAATACTTAAGTTTGAACATTTTCGCATTATTTTCTGCCGCACCCTGTAGTTATATTTTTATGATAGCAATTGGAGCGATCAAAGAGCCCAGTGTGATGGTTTCTGAAATAAATGGCTTATCTTATTATAATACCACTAAACACAATATTAAAATATAACTCTATACTGCCTATAAGAGCATGCCAGTCTTTTAAGATTATAGTAGTTAATGTTCAGAAGTGCAAATTCAACGTAAATGTTATGCTGAAATGCTGAAAAACAAATTCAGCCTTTTATCCATGTCATGTTGCTCCAGGCTCCTGAGATAAATGGTTTTGAAATGCAAAGATGATTCCAAAGCCTGCTTAAATTATTAATTGCTATGAAAATGGAAAATTATATGATATGATTTACAGGTCGCACCCCCTCACTTCGCTATTGTCAAAATGACAACATTGCCCAGGCTACGCCAACCAGCGTTTCCATGTTTCAGCTGGCAGTCTTTTGTGATCATATGACTCGTGGAGGCGTGAGGTAGGAACTTGTGAGGACCAGAGGTCGGTCGCACCCTCCTTCGAAGTTGTCAACTCACCATTTGAAGCCCGATGGATAAATCTTGCCGATATCTCTACAATCCTCACCAAACTTCCGGATGGCATTTTGAAGCGGTCCAATACTGCACAACCTGTTTACACTTCTTGAGAGAAATGTCTCGCATAATGATGACTTCGTTGCAAAACTCCAATTCCGACGTACAAACTTGTTTTTCAGTTGTCTTACGTCATCCGATTTAGTGCAGTTTCGTGCTTATACTTTCTGGGACACCCTGTACAAACACATCAAATTGCTTAAAACCAACAAATGCTTTAGTTTCTATAAACTTACATTTTATTTTTAAGTAATTACATGTTCAGCTCAAACCTCTTTTTCTTTAAAGACAAGCCGTAGACGTTTCTGAAACGCTTCGTTACTGACGCGTACCGTTTTTTCGAGGCATATTGTCTCAAATATTGATCAAGAGATTTTCAAGAGAGTGGCCTTTTGTGCTTCCCATTTTTCTGAACATGTGATGGCGATAAAGCAGGCCATTCTGGTGATGATATGAAATGGGACAAATTTTGGTGACACCACTCCTGTGTTGCATGGTCTATTGATGAGAAGGGGAAGAATCCTGTATAAAACAGTAGTTTCTGTCTGGAATCAATTTCGAAGCATGGTGTAACAACTTATTCTTCAAAACATGTTAGTTGTAGTAATTCCTATTTAGTTTTACTCCAGACTCGATGAAAAGTAGTGGAAGCTTGAAGTTTTCTTAATTTCCACCCCATACCTCTCGACACATTTTTCGACAACATCTTTTTCATCGGAAAAGAGAATATCAAAATCAAATTGCCACTGCAGCTACTCCTTTCTTCGAATCACTCGAGCCTTTTTTTTGTTCTACTGTAAACCCGTGAATTTGCTGTTTTTTTTATACGCTTTGAGTTTCAAATCATGGGTGATGATAAGTATCCTGGATCGATGCATGGGAAATATTCAGATTGCTTGGCCATTGCTCGCCCTGATTGTGTCGGATACCGGAGAATTCATCCCCTTGTGCTGGATGAGATCCATGTCTTTAGTTGATTTTGTACGTACCCGTCTAGTGGTATCTTTTTCTGGTGTGGAACATAAATCTCTCATTCACAAGGCTCGTTCCCAAGTAACACGAAATGTGTAACTGTATGCATTTTTGCTTTAATGTGCCGTATAACAATGTTGTCATTCCGGTGATTGAAAACTTTTTAGGATATTACTATAGGATTGAAATAGCGCACAAGGTGGAGCCTATGAAACATAGTTTAAGTTTGATAATGGTCATAAACAAAACAATCTTAGGCTTCAGTAAAACAAATTATTGTTGGTTTTCAAAAAGGTATTCATGAGCTTGCACAGCTCGAAAAAGTAGTGCGAATTTCTGTTCAATATCATGCACATAAATGGAGCGTTACAAAACATACAAACTTACATTATTAAAAGTGTAAAGTTCAGGGACATCCGATTCATTGCGGATGATGTTGTATAAAAATAGGCTACAGTCTTTATTGTTTTCATACTTGTGTCATACAAGTTGCTGCTTCGTGAGGGTAAAAGACATACAATTTTACATGCCCTGATATTTCCATCACAATGAAAATTCAGATTTTTTCCTGTGTGGTTTGAACCACGAACTCCACGCTGACTAGATGGGTTTTCTTACCATTCGACCATTTCAAAAATATGATTGATTCTCAATATACCGAAGACTTGTGTTGCTACATTTATACAACATAATATGCAAACAAGCAAGATGTCAGATGTAAACAAACATGTCCTAACTTAAAAACATCAAACACATATATGAGAAATCACAGTCCTAAATGAATCTAGATTCGAATCGCGTGAATTGTACATCTACATGACTAAACTAGTCAAATTGCACTTTTATAGATCTACAACATGACACATGGAAAATATAACTTTTATATTTATGTTTTTGGTGCTGCTTGGGTTGTTATAGCCGTATGAAGATCTCACACAGTCTAAATTTCTTAACATATATATTTACTACCAGCTCTCGATTTGCGTCTGTTAACATGACTGTACAAGAGATAGACTGAGACAAAAAACACTGACAGGCAACCTTTGCCACCCTGTAGTGCTCCGATTGTAAGACAACATCTTATCAAATTTATTGATCTGGTTCATTGAACCCGCTTTTGATTTGATGTGCTCAAAAGACCAAGTTATACGAAGGTTTAGTTAAAGTTAGCTGCACATAGTAATGAGAAAAAAAAACTTGGCATTTTCCCCCAGAGAAATGGTTGCAGAGGCAAACAATTACAGCTATGTTGCAAAAATCCTCACTGTGCAACTTTATAGAATCGAATGGTATTGGCTCCACTCAGATAACCTGGACAGAAATTGGTCAACAATGCCCCAATTCTTCTTTGATTTTCGAATTTTATGTTGGTACTAAGTCACAATATCTACCACATTTTTTGGTTTAAAACGACACATACTTTGAGAAAAAATCTAAGAAATCGAATGAGGCTGGTTTTATGTAGTTGCGATTGGTCCATTTTGGTCAATTTTACTTTAACCCTCTACTTCCCAACCCCACCTTTAGACGGCCTTCAATAAAATGTCTCTAAAATTACCAAATGTTTTTTATATGATACTTCTCACGGTGGCATCTCTTCAAAATGTGCTTACCTATCATACACACACATTGTTTATGTGTAAACAATGTTTTGTCAGATTAGTTTCACGTGAAAAGTCGAGGAAAACGCAGAAAAAACTTAATCGGAAAATTATCACAGTTTTCTTAGTTTTCACAGGAAATAAAATTCATAGGTAAGTGGTTTAAGTGTATTACTTTGCGTTAGACATAACATTTTGTTGTGAAATTTACTGTAATATATTGTGTTTTGGTGGAACGTGTAAGCCGCTTTTAGGCTGGGTTGGGCATTTGGGCGAAATAAAAATCGTTTTTGCAGTAAATGAAAAAAATTCAAAGTTGGTCATTTGGGCCTATTTTTATAATGTTCTATAGGTTTTAAAAACAATAAAAACACCATCGAGAGGAAATTTGTCCCTGTTGAGCGACCGGCAGGCCAAGGAGGCACTTGAATCGCAGGAAGACGAGTTCGAAACTGATGAGGAACCTGATGCGGGAGACGACTTTGGTGATAGTGATGACAATTGTTTTCACGACTCTGAAGTGGAGGAATAGTTTATATCACCACCTCCATAAAAAAAAAAAAAAAAAAAAAAAAAAAACGAGGAGGGACATTGACAAGGATTCCAGGATCAGCAAAGGGAAGTCGAACCCAATCGTTGGACCTGGAACGTTCACTGGAGCTGCGGACGAAATCGATGCTAAGTCTTCAGTATTTAAGAACATCAAGTAAAGGAAATCTGGTCGCCCCGGAATCAAACCTCCTTTTTGATGAACCTGACCTGGAACAGTTTAATGAAATGAACACACTGTTCAAATGCTTCTCATACTTTCTCGATGGCATCCTGGAGCACAAAAGAGCTCAGACAAACCTTTTTGCGAAGCAAAAAAACACCACGACCAATTTTTCTACAACATTCTTATTTGCAAGTCTGTTTACCGATTCCATAGTGTGAGATCCTATTGAAGTAAATATGAATTCCTGCCCATCCAAAACACAAGGACACGAAACAGATTCGATTAAACTCGCCGACACCTACACTTTAACGACAATGCCACCATACCTGTTCAGACTTCAGAGGATTTTGACATATTAAATAAAATCAGACCCGTCATTGAACATTTTAATGATAAATTCAAATCGGTTCCACTTTTTCTGGGAGTTCCCGTAATGTGCTGAAGGTGCCGATGTGTTGAATTTTAGGTTTATATCCATAAACGATTGTACTAGATTTTTGTTTGCCAGCAAGAGGAACAAATTCTCTGTGAAAATCGCTAGCATATCAAATGATGCTGGTTTCAGCTTGTGCTGGGCCTGTTTTGTTGCGTTTACCCCTTAACCTTGCTTGCAAGATTTTAGAAAGGTGGCACACTAGAAGAATTGGACTATCAGTACTCAATCGCGTTTCGCGGCTAAACACAGTAGCGCAGTGCGGTTCTAATAAGATGTTGTACCAGCATGAGTAAGTAAGCTCCATACAACGGAGTAATATTGGTAAACATTGATCGTTTTGGGTTGCATTTAAGTTGATGCGTAGACAATTTTCCTCGAGAGCGATTATCAATAATGGAATTTTATTATGTTTTTCTTTAATTTTTTTTAATTTTCCGTCGGCTTATTTCCTCACATGGTGACAATCACCGACGCCAGGCAGACGACTCCACCACCTGGACCCTACCTATCGACTCATGACTATGAACCGGGACCAACGGCTTTACTTCCCTACCGAAGGAAGACGTGACCAGATTTTGTCGCCTCAGGAAAACCACCGACGTCGACTGGGATTGAACCCAGACCCACTGAGGTGCCATGTAGCAGTCACGCTTACTACTACACCACCGATGTCGGCGATTTTATTATGTGACTACATTGAAAGACCATGTATAAAACGTGTATAAAAGGTCATGCATAAAATATGATCGTTATAATTTCTTGCCTTCCCGAAATGTGTGAATCAATTGTTAATCAAAAAATGATACAGGTACAGATAAACGATTGCAATTTTTTCAAACTAAAACGAATGGGTTTGACATAACCGCTTTCGTTATGGATCGAATCATATTTAACGATAATTCGTTTTAATGGAAAGATTTCTAGAGCTGTTAATGTCACCTTTGGTGTTTCACAGAGATTTGCGCACTTTTCTATTTTTTTTTTTTTTAACAAACATAAACAAAAAAATTTTATGTTCACAAAAACAAAAATATATAATTACAAAAAATATTTTTTTAAATAACCCCTACCCCCCCCCCTGTTATACTCTTTACACCACAAAAGGATACAGTACATTGAGGCCTTTTCATTGGTGACTATTACACAGCTCGAAAAAGTAGTGTGAATTTCTGTTCAATATCATGCACATAAATGGAGCGTCACAAAACATAAGTATTTGCGTTATACATCGTGTAATGTTCTGGGACATTCCATACATTGCCGATAATATTGTACGCAAAAGCTCATCTTTGATAGAACTATTTCATGCAAGTGGCTCCTTCGTGTGAAATGAGATACAAATTTACATGCTCTGATATTTACATCACAATGAAAATTCAGATTTTTTCTTCTGTTCCCACCCCCTCCCAAGAAAACCGTTCTTGCCGCGAATCTGGTAGGATAATGTTGGGGGGTTGCTGGAAGATTTAGGCCCCACACCCCCCCACCTCTCCTCTGGTTTAAACCACCCCAACCATTTTTTATTGCGCCCCAAAGATTGCAAACAAATTCCTTTTTTGCCCCTCCTTTTGCTCGCAATTAAACGAGGGGAAATTTTACGCGACTGTAAAAATTCATTATTTTTTTCTGTGATAGTGTGCAAGTAAATTTCTTGAAAATGCTTCAAATCTAGATCCTGATAAAATGGATGGTTTCAATCTTCGACAAAGTTGTTCAACAGGTCAAGGTTTTTTGATTGATGAACAGAAGTTCAGAATTGTCCCAAAACGTGGCGTGTGTAAATAAATATCCCGAATGTGCTAAATCTTAGGACCCTGGGCATGGTCTTTTCATAAGTGAATCATAGTTCAGAATTTTCTCGCTCCGCGTTGCTAGTACTCAAGTGAGACTCCTGAACATAATGTACTTTTTTATCCTGTCCATATGGAAGGTTCCTGTCTTGGGCAAAGTTGTTCAGTAGTTCAGCGCCATTAGTTTGATGGAAAGAAGTTCAGAATTTTCTCACTACGCGATGCCTTGACCTACTGTACAACTTTGCCGAAGACAGAAACCTTCTCTGAAAAATCCAAATATGCAGCGTTGGTGTACTTTTTATCTCCGTCACTTTTCTTCTTCTGTGATGTTCATACTTTTTTTTAGTATAAAAAGCGAGTATGCGTTGCTATGGGTGGGAACAGAGATATGAAAATAGAGTAACATTTACTGGATACGGAAAGAAGGAAAGATTGAGAACTATGCTGATGAAGAGTAGAGTAAATTTTCTGTGCATTTAGTATAGTCAGGATTCCAAGATATAGCATATTCTGGTAATTCCGTCACTTACTAGCGCCACATAACGAGAAAATTCTGAACTATTTGCTATCAACCAAAACGCAAAAAATGCAAGCCCCCAAAAAAATTTTAAAAAATTTTTTTTACAACAAAAAAACCGCCCTTTGAAACAAACAAAATATATAGAATTTTTTTTTTAATAGAAAGAAAAAAAATTACACACCACTCTTTTTATTCGCTTTTTTTTTTCTTTTTTAACAAAAATTTATAGCACCATTTTTTAAAAAAAATAATACAAATTTATTATATCTCCCCCATAAATACTCAAAAAAAAAAATATAATAAAAAAAAAATAAAGTTTATACGTCAAAAAACCTTAACCTGGAGTCACAATAGTACTCGAGAGACGCGACGCGAGACAGGACACAACACTTATTGTTCTTACAAAACGTAAAAAGGGGTTTAAATTTACCTTTTTAGTCGACCGGTTTCGGGCTAGATGTTGCCCATCTACAGGACGATGTCCGACTGGTTATGAAGTACAATACTACAACAAATATTCGTATTGTGTTACAATACATGTCGAGCGAAGTGAAACAATATTCTACTGGGATTCCAGTTTCGTCAGATGAAACAGAGAAGAAATTATTGGAGCGTCGTCTTCATTCATCAAAGGGTAGCTGGAAGTGGCGATGTACATTGATTCCCACGCGTTCAATTGTGAGGTTTTCCTTACATTTTTTATTAATTTGGCGTTCTCCCAATCTACACAGTGGGCAAGGTTAACAGCGTGTGCTGCCACACTTGAATCATTGACTCGTCGATTCTCCACCGTATTTTTATGTTCTCTTAGGCGAACTTTTAATTTGCGACGAGTTTGACCAATATAAATAGCGTTACAATTTTTGCAGGGAATTTGGTAAATTCCCGACTTTTCAGATGATGCGGGTTTATCCTTAACGTTGCACAGAATATCTTTCAAAGTGTTGTTACTTTTGTAAACCGTTTGAAATTCATGTTTTCTTAGTGTAGATTGAACAGTATTGGTAAGTGTGGGATAGAACGGAAGGCTCATCTTTTGAAGTTCTTCTTTCTCCGGTTTCAGAGTTGTGGCATTTTGTCTGTGCTTCTTCCTTTCGTGTTTGCGGAGGATTTTATTTATAAATTCTGTATCATACCCGTTCACTTCCGCAGCTTGGTGAATTTTGTTTCGTTCAGTTACAAAATCTGCTCTTTCCATGGGGATATTGAAAAGACGGTGCGCCATTGAATGGAAAGCTGCTTGTTTTTGGGCACCGAAATGGTTTGAATCGGATGTGATGTATCGGTCTGTAGAAGTTGGTTTCCGGTAGATCCCGAATTTTAAATTGTTGTCGATATTTCTGCTGATCATCAAATCAAGAAAGGGAAGCTTTCCATCAGTTTCTTTCTCTAATGTAAACTTTATTGTTTTATGTTTTGAATTTAACAAGTCAAGTAACTGTGGTAGATAGCGTTCTTTTACAACTGCGAATATATCGTCTACATAGCGCCTCCAGATTCGTGGGATTTTTTTTCTTTTTGCAGTTCTACCTCAAAGTCGCTCATGAAAGCATCTGCCAGAAGTGGTGATAGCTTACTGCCCATGCTGAGGCCAAACGTTTGTTTATAGAACTTTCCCCTAAACGAAAAGAAGTTCTGGTTCATGCAAGCTTCCGTCACCAACAGATACGCTTCGATATGGTTGATTGGTACTCGCTTTCGCTCCAAATGTCTTTGCAGGCCTGCTAACGCATCAGGCACAGGTACATTTGGGAAAAGAGCAGTTACATCAAACGATACCAGAACTTCACCCCGTCGTAACTCGAAATCTTTCAACTGGTCTACCAGTTCTATTGAAATTTACCCCACAAAAACAACACCAAAAAAAACAAAAAAAGAACAACAACACCACAATGCCCACCCCCCTACCCCCCCCCCCCACGACCCCAAACAAAAAAAAAATAAAAAAAAAACCCCCCAAAAAACCCCCGGGGAAAAACACCCCCCCTCCCCCCCCCCCTTTAAAAAAACACCCCCCAAATTTCTTCCCTTTTCCCACGAACTGGAATCCCATAGAATATTGTTTCACTTCGCTCGACATGTATTGTAACACAATACGAATATTTGTTGTAGTATTGTACTTCGTAACCAGTCGGACATCGTCCTGTAGATGGGCAACATCTAGCCCGAAACCGGTCGACTAAAAAGGTAAATTTAAACCCCTTTTTACGTTTTGTAAGAACAATAAGTGTTGTGTCCTGTCTCGCGTCGCGTCTCTTGAGTGTAATAAGTTCTGACGTTAGCACAAGCCACAAACAAATTATAGTCACAATAGTACGTCACCGTCAATTTTTTTTGGAGGGGTTCGGCCTGAAGTGTATATTCTATAAAAATGGTACACCGAAAATCTTCTGGAACTTTTGAGCCGCATGACTAAAAACTTGAAAATTTGAGCCAATCTTATTCCATGTGTATTTTTTATATCTGTTATGTTTCATAGTTATTCACACAGTATTTCCAGTCATGTCGTCGAAACAAGAAATTGTCCGTGAAAAAATGTTGTGCACTTACAATCAAAATCCAGAGCCATCCCACCGATGGATTGCTAAAAAGCTTGGAATTGTAAATACAACTGTGTCTCGTGTTATAAGAACGTTCCAGGAGCGTCTGAGTGAGTAAAAATGGCTCAATGGACATTAAAATGGACAGAAAAGTGGTGCAACAGTTCAAGAACCGTCCAAACATATCAAATAGAGATGTCGCTAAAAAGTCCAAGGCGTCAATCGGTTTTGAGCAGAGAACCATGAAGCGTACTTACTTGTTTCTGTGCAAAAAGCCCCATTCTGCATTCGATGTTCCGAAGGATGTTCGAAAGAAAAAAATATCGAAATTTGCAAAGAAGTTCCTGATCTGGCAGACGTTTTGTGGATGTGCTGAAATAAACGCGCCCTTCCGGAACAATCAACGGTGCGATTTACATGGGAGCGTGCCTCTAGAAGCGTCTCTTGCCATTCATAAGGAAGCACAAAGGATCAACTCTGTTTTGGCCTGATTCAGCATCCTGCCACTACGTTTGAAGCGTGTTGGAGTGGTATCGAGCCAACGGAGTCAATTTTATGCCAAAATTCACTGGAATTTCGCCCAATTGAAAAGTTCTGGGCAATTATGAAACCCCAAAACTATGAATGCAGAGCTGGAGTTAAACAAATGTAACTAAAAAAAAACAAAAACACTGGGAAAATTGGTTGTTCAATGTGTGGAGTGAAAAGGGAGGTGCAGGCATTCGGGATAGGAGATGAAATTGAATAAAACAAATTTTGTAAATCATACCTCATTGATAGTTTCTAATTCTCTGAAATTTTCTAGAAAATCCGCTTATCGGATTAATTTGCAAGCGCAGCAACGCTTTTATTCATCGAGAAAAACATAAAGAGCAACACTCTATATTATAAATCGGAAGTTTGTCGTGAAGCCAAGCTTAGAAACAATGTACGTAAAGGATGATTACGTGTTTCAGCAGGACGGAGCGCCTTCTCATATAGCGAATTTGGTCCAAAACTGGGTTCGGGCAAATTTGACCGACTTTTTGGCCAAGGATGAATGGCCTCCCAGTGCACCAGATCTAAAACCCACAAAATAAACGTGCACAAGGTGTCTACGTTGGCCCAGGTAACAGTTGTAATCCGTTGAATTTGGGACGCAATGCCGATGGAAGTCACGCGTGCTGCTTGCGATGGGTTTGATAAATCGTTTGAAAAGGGTTTAGGGCGGTGTTATCCCGAAATATATGCTGTAATTGAGCCATGTGATAACACCTCTGAATATTAACAACTACCACTACCACCACGGTGTATAATACTGAGTTTATTAATATAATTTAATTTACAAACATATCAATCAAATCAATCGCAATACATTCAGTGAATACTTATAGGACCACCGAGTTATTTGATAACAATGGAAAATCGCCATCCATAAGACACGAAATTGAAATTTTAATCTTTCATAAGGTTTCTGTTGAGAACTACGGTGGAATCAATTGGGTCAGCAGGCATCATCCCGAGCAGGAACGAATAACTTAATAACTGGCCTGGGTTTTTAAGAGCGCAGCATAAGAGGTAAAATACCTGAGGACAATACCATAAAATTGATCCCACAATGTTATGCGAATACCAAATTTAGGTAATACTATACCAAAATAGTACCTCTCAGGTATTCCCAAGTATCCGAAATAACAAGTTTTGTTATTCGAGAGATATTTTGCTTGCAATTCTTAGGTATTTTGCTTAGGTATTTACCTCTTAATCTGTGCTCTGTAATACCACTGCCAGTTATCAAGATCGAAATAAGGCATTCATATGTTGTTGTCTTCTGCTCGGGTATCGATGCCACTCTCTATTTTCCCTCATTCTGGTGTCACTCCGAGTGTCGATCAGTTCGACTGGTCGAATAGCTGAAAATGGTGGAGCAAGTGGATTGGCAGGCACTTTGATCGATGCTGATGCTGCTGTTCGCATGTTCTGATTCGGATTCTGGATTCACTTGTGAATATTTAACGCGTTTTTCCGGGCGACCTTTTCAAGGATAACGAAACATACATATCATATGGTTGCGTGAAAATTGTTTGTTACCGTGTTGTTTTGTTGGGGTAAGGTTAAAATCTTGTATGCAAATCGATTCTCTCACGTTTTTATTTCGAATTTACATCAGTTTTATTTTTTTTCTGTTAACAAGTGGAGTTAAAATGCGATGATCTCGAAAGAACCATGTCCCGGCTTAGATCAGAAATCAGTTTGAGGTGCTCCATACGGCCAGTCAGCCATTCTGAAGGATATTTGGGTATGCTGAATTAACTGGATCTTGATGATACGTTCGTATTGAGGAGTTCCGAACGTGTACAAAGGCTCTCTTGATGAGACTCGTTTTGTTGTTTATTCTAAATATGTTGTATGTCTACAATCTGATCAATGTAATTTTTTAAAACTAATTAAATATAACTACATCCATCCTATATGCTCCGTCAATTTTCAAGTAATTGCCCAGTCGCTTAGTCATTACGGAGTAAACGGGAAGATAAATCACATTAATCTAAACTCATGGATGTACCCAGGAATTAATGCCCAAGGCATCATAAATCATCTTCTCACTTTTACTTTGTGTCTTCCGTGCCGTGGACCGCACCTCTGTTGAAAGTCGGTTTTTTTCCTCTCTCGTTCCCACAGGGACCAACGAGAAAGCTTTTATACTTGATTGTGGAAAGCTCTTCTGGAACGCGTTGGGAATATGTTTGGCTTAGAGTGAGATCCCTCTTGCAGGCACCATCTGACGCCGAAGAAAGTCCCATGGGAAGCTTTCTTCACTCGAGAGTGGCATCCAGCCAGTCTTGTTGTGGTGCTCAGTGGGTGTGTATTTGTGAGCCCCTATGAGATCAGTTCTAACCTACTACTAAATGGAGGGAATTCGTAACGCCCTACGCCAACCAAAACAGAGAATCAGTCTGGTGTGAAAAATCACATGATACGGTTTGATTTCGGCGCGTGAATACGCAAGGATGGTTTAGCTTTGTGATTTCGGGGGTGTTTAATCTGGTACAATTGCGAGTTGCCTCTGTTAATTCACATTATGTCGATTTGTAAACGTTGGAAGTCCTTGCGTTAAATCGCCACGCTCAATTGGCTATGCAGTAGGGTGACAAATTACGTAAAATACGTTGACCTACTTTCGAGTTTGGGGTGACAAAAAAAAGTATTGGTGTATCGATAAGCGGCAAAATTTACATTTGTAAATTATCGGACGAGGCACAAGGACAGCAAACATCGAGCTGAAAATTTAATTGCGATTTTGATTGCACAGCGGTTGTCAATTGCCGCGGAATGGATAGAGATTTACTCGTGTGCGGTTTGAACAGGTAAACAGAGGTGATTTGGTAATTAGAAATTCCATCGGCTAGTGGTGGTTATTTGTGTGGCTTGAATGTGTTTCATTCTCGTTGTCAATCAGCAGTGTTCGTGCTAGATTTACGGTTTTGATGGAACGTGATTATCTAATGACCGGTTATGGGAATGGGATGAATTGAATCTGCTTTTCTTCCAAAATGCACTGTACTTTTTGGCTTCAAACGAAGTGGAACACGAAAGTGGATTATAATTTTAATTACAAATTAAATTACATATATAATCTATATAAAATCAGTTAAATTGATTTAAACAAACGTCATAGATACTGATAACAACAGAAAGCTTCACATTTTCTCGTATTTACACAAGAAAGCCTGAATCTTCAAAGGAGAAACATACCCATATTCTTATGTCATTTCACCACCCACAACACTGCTGTACTGGCAAGAAAACAAAAGTAGGGCTGATGCAGAGCAAGGATTCAATAGTTCCACAATGTTTATGGTTGTTTGAATCTTGCATTTTTCTTCTTGTGCTCGTGCTGGCAGCTGCTTCTGATCCTTTGCTATGATTTCCTGCAACATGCAGCCATTGTTGCTCTCAAAGACATGCATATCCGGGTAGTCAAGAAAGAAGATATAGGTCAGCGGGGACAATTCGGGATATTGAATTTCCGTCATATCATCGCTGAAAGCATTTAAGGGCAATGTAGCGATACATGCAAAGCTTGTCTAAATCAGATTGAAAGCAATAAGGCCATGGCAGTGGGTGGCAATAGTTAAATAGGGAAATTTCAATCTAATCAACTGTTGGCTTCCAGCAGGCAGTCCAATCTTCTCTGCCATCAAGCGATGGTGGGTTTCCGATGAAACGAAGCAAGCAGTGATTAATACACTATTCGAACGAAACAATAACAGTGATAAAAGTGATTTAGTCGTCTGACTGGGGCACCATTAAGTATTAATGACGATTTCATTACCCATATTTGAACGCCCACGAAATTCTCGATCATTACACCACTCAACCATAGGCACGTTAACTGAGCCTTTCGCTGCAGTAAATCATTCGCTTTGTAGAATATGATGATAACGACGATGACAACGGTGATGATGATGATAATGATGATGATGATGGTAATGATAATGAAAAACGATGGCACTTGTTTTGTCGAAAAAGTAACAGTAACTTAATCGTTCCAGTTGAAAAATGGAACTTGCTTCTAAGGAAAATCCATTATTCTTTCTTGGTGCACTATTAGAACAATGTCAACATTATGAATAAAATATAGAACAGGATTTAACACGATTGTCGCTAGTGGCTGATTCCAGTTTTCAACTAGAACGATTACACTTGATGGATTCGAGTAGAAATCAGATCTCTCTCCAACATAATAGAGCATGAACTTTTGATCACTACAGTTATTAATGGCTTAACATAATTTAAAAAGCTCTAAAAAGCCAATTCGACTCAGTTGGACTATTAACCGATAACTTGTTTCAGATGCTGAATTTCAAAATATGTTGTGTGATAAAATTGTAGCTCTTGGCTTAATCTATAACATTGACTAACAAAGCATTGTCCTAACTGTTATATCGAATGTGTTATATTCAGTGTTTTATGTAAATGGTATGCAATGGTGAATATCAATTCCGACTATTCCGACAATTTGCTCTCACGCGTTGGATGTTAAAAGTAGAGTTATACAGTGTTAGACAACTTCACAACAATTTCATCATACATGATATTTTGAAAACCAGCTTCTGGAAGGAATTATCGGCAAATGAATCGCATTGAGCTGAAATTACTTTTTACATCACTGATTGCATGTGTTATTCAAGCAGTTAAAAATAACCTTTACTACTTGAGCACTAAATATTGATCCTTAGCACTACCATGACAAAGGATCAATATTAAGAAGAATGTTTGTGTAGAACAGTGTCTGTTTTTATCACTTACTATCATATGCAATGAAAAGCATTTCGAATCACTGAGATGAATTTTATTAGTTTTGAAAATCTCAGATGTCAAAATCAAGGGCGATGAACAAATCAACTCACTAAAAAAAAAAATTCCAGAAAAACCCAATTTTCACATTTACACAATTTGGGTTGCTTCTATGACTACCCGTTTCTTGATACTCTTTAGAGTTTTAGTTTCCAGGGAATTTTTTTTATTCGTGTCAATCGCAGAGTGTTACTGCCCTTCTACACTTGTATTACAACGTGTAGTAATTGCAACCTATCGATTTGACCCAAAAAAATTACACATCATGTTCTTCATCAAAAGAAACAAATATTGTTTCTACATCTGGTACTCAAAATCATCTGCACCTAGATGAAATTGAATATTTATTATGCGATAATAAAGATCCATCTACAAATGAACAAAACCAAATAATGACTTCGAAACTCAGCGGTAGCTCTGGTTAAGTGCATTGTGTGTGTGTGTGTGTGTGTGTGTGTGTGTGTGTGTGTGTGTGTGTGTGTGTGTGTGTGTGTGTGTGTGTGTGTGTGTAGTTTTTTTTAGTTACATCGCCAGTAGGCCGTCCACGAATGTTGATGAAGTAGAAGTGATTACAAGCGACGACTTCCTTGCTTCTTTAGTTGCCTCCATATCAACACGTTAATTGACTGCCACTGTTAATGATTCCCTCTCTCCATGCCTTGGTGGGCCTTCGCACCACAGTCTACAAAGACTTGATCAAGCCTGCCAGTAAAAGTTCTCTAGAGGTAATGTCAGCAGGATTCTCTCGTCCTACTCCATGGTTCCATTCACAGTTCTCCGTCTTCTGCTGGATTTAAGATACACGATTTCTGATGAAAGTTGACCAGGTTGCTGGTGTAGCCAGCTCTTAATTTCGTAATATTAATTCAAATTTTCGGAAATAACGACCACTTTCGATAAGAAAAAAGATGACATTTTAAGTATTTCTATAACCGACGTACCTTCAAAAATATCTTCGCTAAAACCTTTCTGTTGACCAATGTTTCCGAAGATTTCTGTGTGAATGAACTATTGAATCCCTTATGGAAAAATGAAGCATTTTACACAGCAATCGAATTCTCTCTATTTGTTCATGAAACTCAAAGACCCAACGACTGTGAATTCGAGGAAATCTTTGAATATCACAAAGCAAATTACGAAAATATTAAACGCAGGTTAGGTAAGCTGGCTACAAATACTACGGAATGAAGGAAATGTTGAAATTGCTGTCAATGCCTTTTATAATGTTCTTTTCGAAATTATTCATGAAGAGGTTCCAATCAAGGTCATACGACGTCATGACAATTCAAAATATTCAGTCTGGTACTACAGACAATTAAAAAAATTGAAAAATAGCAATCAAAAAGCGCACAAAATTTATATTTAGACGTTTGTAATCAACTAAATTTAGCCATCGACATTGCATTTGAAGAGTATAACACTAAAACTGAAATTGAAATAAAGTCGTGCCCTAAGACCTATTTCAATTACGTTAAAACAAAATTAAAATCTGACAATTTTCCATCATCTCTGGATCTAGATGAACATTTTTCCAGGAAATTTATACCACCTGTTCCAAAAATGACCGGGATCAGGACTTCTTTGAATTTATCCCTGATTTTCCTTGCGATCTAGGTGTTAATAGAGTCACGGTACATGACATACTGCATGCCCTGGACCTGACGATGTTCCCCCTGTTTTTCTGAAGAACCTTGCTATGAAACTTACAACTCCGTGGTTTTGGCTCTTTAAAATATCGCTTGAAACCGGAATATTTCCGTCGCTTGAAACCGTAATATTTCCGGAAATATGGAAAAAACTCTTTTCTGGTGTCTATCTTTAAATCTGGCAAAAAATCCGACGTACATAATTACCGTGGTAATGCCATCATCACTTGCATTCCAAAGCTATTCGAAGCAATAATCAATGAAAAATTATTTATCCTGATACAGAATAGAATCTCAAATATGCAACACGGGTTCTATAAAGGTCGCTCAACTGTCACAAACTTGTTAGAATTCATTAACTATTCATTGAATGCAATGGAAAATGGCATCCACGTAGAAGCTCTTTACACAGACTTTAGCAAAGCATTTGATCGCATTGATATTCCAATGCTACTCTTCAAATGGCAGAAAATTGGCATAGAGCATGGACTGCTTAAATGGCTGAAGTCCTATCTTACAAACCGCCAGCAAATAATAAAATTCAATGGAAAGAAATCCCATCCCATTCAAGTCACTTCAGAAGTTCAACAAGGCTCTCATATTGGCCCTCTCTTATTCATACTATACAGGGTGCGGCAGAAAATAATGCGAAAATTTGTTCTATTTCTTTCAAATCTCATTTTCAACGAATTCAAGCAATAATATCAACATTTTCGAGTGCAGTTATCTTTATAAAGTCCTTTTAAACAAATTTATTCAATGTGTCCTCCATTTTTATTAATAACATCCTCGAACCGACGCCGGAAGCCAGAGCATGCCTTTCGGACGTAGTCCTCCGACATTGACTGCCGTGTGCGTGTTATGGTTGACTTCAGGGTTTTCACACTAGGGTGTGATGTTTTGCAGGCTCGTGCTTCAACATATGCCCAAATCGAATAATCCAACGGATTAAGATCTGGACTGCTAGGGGGCCACAAATCCTTCGGCCAAAACTTCATGTTATCGTTCAACCATTGTTGGGTTCGATAAGACGTGTGATACGGCGCGCCATCCTGCTGTAGGACAACGTTTTGGTCCTCGGAGAAGTTGGCCTTCACCCAGGGAAGCACTTGGTCCTTTAAAATACCGATATACACTTCGGTATTGATTTTAACTCCAGCATCAATGAAAACAGGCGGCATTTTCATACCGTTGGACGCCACCAAGCCAAACATCAGGCTTTTGTCATGATGTTTGGCATGGTGGCGTCCAGCGGTATGAAAATGCACCTTTTGGTTTGAATGAGTTTGAAAATTGAATTTCACTTTTTCCGGAACATTCTCCATTTTCTGCGGTGAAATGAACCGGTCCGTGCGGTTGTTGGCCACAGCATCGATGCTGAAAAGCTTTTCGTCGGAGAACAGGATTATCATTTTTTCCTTCTTCAACAAGGAAAGCAATCTCTTGGAACGAGTCACTCGTAGTTCCTTGACCCGGTCCGTAATCAAGTGGCGTTTCACTCTGGCTCTGAAAGATGCATGCAGGTCTTCTTTGATGATTCTCCGCATGGATTTCTCCGAAATATTGGCTTCCTTTGCAAGTTTTCTTATAGAACGCACCGGGTTGCGAGCAATTTTTGCACGGACCGATTTGATCACGTTCGGCGTGCGTGCAAAGCGCGGACGTCCGCTTTCCGGCTTCCGCTGCTTAGGACCATCCTGCAGGGACTTTTTTATGCGGTAAACTGTTGCCAAATGGGACCCTACCACCTTGGAAATCTCTTTCGGCTTCTTCTGGGCGAGCAACAAACTGGTGATCACTTCTTTCGCGAACATTTTGACGAATTTGCAATAAAACAAATATAATGTTCTGATGCAGTACTTGAAAGTTAACATAAAAAAATACACTTTCGACAGAAATTAGTCACTAGCTACACGAATAAACCCAATGCTCAAGTTTGAACATTTTCGCATTATTTTCTGCCGCACCCTGTACGTAAACGACATTTGATTCATTCTGAAAACAACAAAAGTGCTTATTTATCCCGAAGACATGAAATTATTTCTAGAAATAAGAAACCAGGAGGATATTAATATATTCCAGAATGAAATACACATATTCCATACATGGTGTTCGAAAAGCTTACTGCAACTTAATATAAAAAAATGTAATTTAATATCATTCAGCAGAAAACGAAATACGCCAAATATACCAATCTCATTAGGAAACCAAGATGTTGGAAAATCTGAAAGAGTAAGGGAGCTACGTGTAATCTTGGATTCTATACTTAATTTCATTGATCATTATAACACCATTATTCATAGAGCAAACAATATGCTTAGTTTCGTAAAACGCTTTGGCTTTAATTTTGAGGATCTGTATACAATAAAACCTTTATATGTAGCTTATGTTGGGTCCATTCTGAAATACTGTAGCATTGTCTGGTCTCCATTTCATAGCACGCAAATCAACCGAATAGAGTCAATACAAAAGCAATTTTTATTATATGCTCTTCGAAAAATAGGATGGACAACGTATTCTCTTCCATCTTACGAAGCGCGCTGCATGCTTCTCAATATTCAAACATTGCAACATCGTCGCGAATTTGCAAAGGTTTCATTTGTTAACGACATAGTTTCACAGCGAATAGATTCAGCTGAAATTTTATCAAAACTAAACTTCTATATACCTTCACGGCAACAGCGGAACCGGAATTTATTCATACTTGATAATTATCGAACAAACTTTGCCAAACATGGCCCTCTAAATCAAATTATGGCCACTTATAACCAGCATTGTGAAACTATAGACTTAACCATATCACGGCAAAACCTAAAAAAAAAAATTAATGCTAAACAAAACAACATCTGCTAATAAATATAATAAAAGCACCTTCTTTTTTATATTTCTTTAGAAAACACGTATATGTAAAAAGGTATATGCAAATGCACTAGTCTACGTCAGTTGGCGAAATAAATTAATAAATAAATAAATAAATGAACCAGCTCTAGACGGTGGTTTAATGTACCCAGAAGTAGGCTTTGGATGTGATTAGTAGCGTTTCTGAGACCTTGTGGTAAAGTTTAGCTGACAAAAATGCTTTGCTGTTTCAGTAGACACCTTCAAGCGAGAGGTTTCACATTGTTACCTTCACTTCATTTGTCTCATTCGACGACCTTAGACACACGATCCTTTTGCATCTAAGCAGGCGTCAGAAAAGAAGTGAAGCTCCACAGCATTAGCATCCGAAAGTACGACGAATCGATCAATACGCAGAGAATTCAAGAGGAGGAGTTCAGTTCCGTATCCAGCGTTTCGTCATCGGATCCGGAAGATCCTCGTCCCATTCGTACTGCTTTTGACTGTCATCCTTTAATACCCACAATGCCTGCATGACAGTTTTTGCCATGACGACATTCGGGCCCATTAAACCAAGCGGATGAATTAATTTGGCGATGCAGGAAAATGCGCTTCGTTTCATTACTTCAAGGAAAAAGTATTTTAATTGGTCGAAACAAGGCTCCCAGTGTCAATCCAGTGTCGATCCAGTGTCTTGAGGGATTGATTTTTGTCAAAGACCACAGAATGCAACAAGAATTTCGAACAACAACTGCAAGGCAAGGTTGTTAACCGGAACTCCCTCAAGCACCACAGGATGGTTGCTCACCCACTTTCGTAGATGCTCTCCGGTAAAGTAAAACATATCGTCCATTTGGTCGGTCCAGATCTGTTCGGATTGTGAAGGACGCCAAAGTATCAAATGGAATCGGCAATCACCGGGGAAAAAATCTTATTTGCCGGTACATGTTGGCAACGTCCACAATCCCCAAGTAGCACACTACGGTCATAAATAGTTGTAGTAACTTGATTATGACTTAGCCAGTCATATTTATGTTATATTAACCGAATGGTAAAAAGTGTGTTTCTAGGGTCATCATATTTGGATGCAGCACGGGTTCGCAACATAATGGATTACAAATCTTCTTGGACGATTGGACCAAGCAACATCGCATCTAAATTCAGGTGGAACTTTTGTAAGAAGCATCGAAGACGACACGCACCTTCTTTCTTCTGCTATCCTCGCGAATTATTGGATGATGTGGGAGATACTAAGCAGGCCCTGACACTGCATCTGATTTGTAGATTTGCGTCCAATCTCCTCATACTCGTGCAAAAATTTCTAATATTCGGCGGCTAATTTTAGATCGCACCCAAAGTGACACTCCATCAACCGAAAACGGTGAAGTGCACCGATTGTCCCCTAACATGTACACCGATTGCCCCCCAACTTGTCCAAAATATCTTCCTTGAACGGTACTCTTTTCTTTTCCTGATTTTATGATTTGAGGCATTACCAGCTGTATTCGCTTTACCCAACATAAAATTTCACAAAACAAACTAAACTAACACTGTTTTGAAACACTTACGAGATTTTCACATATTTATCGGCGCTTCGATACTGAAAACATAATAATTCACTCTGCACAGGTTTCGTTGCTTTGGTTTGTAATTAGGTAAGCCATTTGGAAAATATACAATCGAAACTCATACATTTCCATTGAAAATTTTACCAACAACAACATTTTTACTCAGTTATCCATACAACAGGCCATAGTTAAGAACATAGAAAAGAATTTGTCCCTAACATTGGGTCCAGGGTTTTCTTGTTAAATCATTGTTATTTTATCTACGTAAACAGTTAGTTTATAACATGTGACTATTTTCTGTACATCTAGGCTGCATTATTCGGTTTATCGGTTCAATTTGGCCAAATATAGATCATTAGAAGATCATGGAGATAATCTGTTCAGCTTAGCCAGTCAAATCATGATGTCTTAAAAGTTAGTTGATCGAAAATTACACGGAAGTGAACAACAGTAAATTGATAAATAATGCCTTAATTGTTTCTAATTAAATCGGTCATCTTGATTGCAGCATAATTTTGTTGATTAACACTGAATAAACGGCATATTGGGTACATAGGCCGAATGAAGGAGCTAGGCTGACATTACATCTCCTTACCCTACCGTCCTTTTTGCTGTAAACAATAGTTTCCATTCTGTACATGAAGCCTACTGCGGGCAATTCTTCAATTGCCCGCAGTAGGCTTCATATACAGAATGGATTATCAATGAATCGTCCTCGATGGTCCAAAATCGCTCCATGTCACGAAGGAAGTCGGCAGTGGTAGTGAAGTTGCAAATGATGGGAGACCTAAAATGCTCTGCTGAAGTTTTACCAGCAATAAACCAACACAAAACTGAATTAATCAGGCACCGAATAGATGCACGCAATATATATATATATATATATATATATATATATATATATATATATATATATATATATATATATATATATATACATAGGTATATTTTTATATATATATATATATATATATATATATATATATATATATATATATATATATATATATATATATATATATATATATATATATATATATATATATATATATATATATATATATATATATATATATATATATATATATATATATATATATATATATATATATATATATATATATATATATATATATATATATATATATATATATATATATATATATATATATATATATATATATATATATAAATATATATATATTTTTTTTGAGCTTTCCGTGATTTGCCATCTGACACAATACATTTTTCAAAATAAACATAAAATCAACTCTAAAACAATAGGCTAAACCAATTTAACAATACGCAGAACTATACGCTGGGAAAACAACCATGTACATTTTTCATAAAATTGAAAATAAAAACATTGTTGTGGAAAAAATGCAACACGCTATTTGGGTTTCAAAGAAACAATTGTGAAATATATTATGTTCATTTTAGAAAATGAGTCGTTGCAGATGAAAATTCTCGACTAATGAAAATGACACAGTTTGTTTTCAAAATGTCTCAAAAATGGCTACACTTTGCTGTCACGATTTGCTGTCAACGAATATTTCAAGATGCAGCAAAAAATCTACGGAAAAATAATCTGCTCTCTCAATGCGTGTATTAATATGAAAAAATACAATTGTTTAGGATCCATATAATGTTTATATTTTATATTATTTTCTATTGGAAGTTTCTCCATTCTTGCAAAACTTTAATTTGTTTCCGTCTTTCTTCATCTTACATTGTCTTAGATCACACTTTTGAGGGATTTATAGCTTAGTAAATAAGTATTATTTTCGAAATATGAAAGACTTTTTTTCGGTGTATTTTTTCGGTGTATTCTTCATCCTATTGTTGTAGTGGTTCACGGTTTCCATAAAATGTCAAATAAAAGTTGAAATGAAAAGAAAAACAACTTTTACGAGAGTATTGGTAGAACGATTGTAATTGAAATTAATCCGTTGGAGAGATTGGCAATTCCGAGAATAAGCTTCATGTAAGATTTTTTGAGAAATTTAATAGTTGTATTCTCAGTGCATTTGATTCTATTTTTTTTTCTTATTTATTTTGTTGTGCTGGCTGAATTTAATCAACATCACAGATCCTAGTTTTCTATTTTAATGAACATCATTTATGATAAACCTGGAATTAGTGGATTGAAACGTTTATTCGAGGCCGTCTTGAGATAAATGGGAATTTTCTTTTGACGGAAAAGAAGACGGGGTGGCAATTTAAATTTTGATTTACGTAACGTGAACTTTTCAAATTATAAACCGTCTTATTATAACCAGTTGAACTTGATGCCCGAGAAGAAAACACAAACACACAAACACCAACACCGAAATAAAAAAAAACTTAAGATATACATACAGGTTAAACAAACAACAATCCCAGACTTATGTTAATCAAAAACGCATAAATATAGACTGTTCCGATAATTATAAATACTTTGATGATAAACCGTCAATTCAAAATGCGTGCATTATTGAACCAACTGTTGTTTACATACAAATTAACCTGATGTTGTTATTTTTTTCAATTTTTCGCATGGAAATTTGAAAATGCATGGTCTTTCTCCCGAGCAGAGAACGGATTGTGCATAAACGGTATACCGTCAGTGGTCTTTCGATCAGAAAACTGGCTAAGGAAGAAAATGTGAGCGTCGGAGCAGTTCAAACCGCATTACGGAAGTGCTCTTTCGTAGATTCCCCGAGACAGGGTGGAAAACCCGGTTCCGCTGACCCTACAATCGATAGAAAGGTAAGGGACCTCATCCTTCAGCATCAGTCCGAGATGTGGCGAAGAAACCTAATACTTCGGTGACTAATGTTATGCGTGCCAAGGAGAGAATAGGCCTGCAGACTCGTCGGAAGCAAAAGCAGCCAAAACAAAGCACCAATCAGGCTGAATCTGTGAAACCGAGGGTTCGAAAGATGTACGATAAACTGCAGCCCAAAATATCGGGCGGTGTTATCATGGACGATGAAACCTACATAAAACTCGATTATAAAACTCTGCTGGGACCTTCGCCGAAGGGAAAGGATGTTCCTGGATCTGTGAAAGCCATTTACGCCGATAAATTCAGCAAGAAGGTAATGGTGTGGCAAGCCATATTCAGATGTGGAAAAAAATCTCGTCCCTTCATTACGACAGACACAATGAATGGTCAAATCTACGTGAAGGAGTGTCTGCAAAAAAAGATTGCTACCCTTGATCAAACAGCGTAACAAGCCTACAATCTTTTGGCCTGCTATTGCTTCCTGTTATTACTTTAAATATGCACTAGAGTGGTACAAAAGGAACATTGTCGTACCAAAGGAGATGAATCCACCAAGCTGCCCAGAGATTTGCTGATAAGACACATGAAACCAGCGGATAGTGTTGAAAAATTTAAGAAAGATTGGCCAAAAGTGGTAGTAAAAATAAATATACCACAAAAATATATAAATTTTAAAAAAAAAAAGAAAAAAAACACCCCAACAAAAAAAAAAAAAAAAAAAAAAAAAAAAGAAAAAAAAAAAATATTTTTTATTTTTTTTAAAAAAAAAAAAAACAAAACCACCAACAATGTTTTTATTTATATAAGAAAGAGAAAATATATATATATAAAAAAACAAAAAATATATTAAAAAAAAAACACATTGAGCCCACAAAAAAAAAAAAAAAATATTTTCTCTGTCTCCCCCCCCCCCCAAAAAAAACAAAGAGCCCCAATGAGACCCCCCCCCCCACCACACAAAAAAATTTTATGTTTTTCTCGCGCTGTTTACTCTACCCACATTCACAGAGATTGCTTTTGCTAAGCCCTACATGATTCAAATAAGCGTTTAAAGAATAGTAATTGGGACTTTGAACCAACATTTCTTCGACAGTTTGGGGATACTAAAATGTGCCATGTATGTATGTATGTAGGAAGCCACCATCCTAGCGTGGGCCTTGCCATGCATGCGGTTCCACTTAATAGAAAGATCATGCTTTGTTACCGTTCTAAATTCAACATATCGCTGTATGAAGGGCCAAAAAGGGTTGGGCAGGCCCGTAAGCAGAGACACTTACGCGAAACCTGCGGGAATAAGGGAATCTCCTTCCAGCAATATAATCCTATAAAACGAATAACAAAATACGCAATTCAGTTAAGCTTTCCACTAGATGGTTTGTTTAAGAAAGGCGCGTCAAATTCATTACAACTGTTGGAGTGGAATGTACCAATCATAAATGATAGACACATCCCCTCCTAGACTCCGGTTGACCGTCCACTCCATTGTCCAATTGCAACTTCAATGATGCCCTGATGCACCCTCCCATCCCAGTAGTGTTTTAAATCAATATGGTATTAGGTTTTTACAATATAAATCAAATATAGAATATAATAAAGAAATAAGTATATATAGAGTGCGTATGATTGTATATAGTGTACGGAAAAATGAGTAGCCTGGACTGGATAATGTTTTCGAACTGTACACCTTGCATGTGAAAATTTCCCAAATGATTTTTATTTAAATTACATGTTTGCAGACTGCTGGCCTACTGCCCTTGTAGAAAAACCTGCAAAAAAAAACCTGAAAATTTAGACAATGTATCGTAACCATGAGAAAAAAAATGAATTTAAAATTATTTTACAAAACTTAGTAGTTCCATGGATGACTTGAAATAATTTTTATATAATAATATAACTTATATAATAGTATAACTTAATATTGTTCCGTTTCCTTGCATCGCAATAATCATTTGTAGAGGATCTCATACGTACTACAGTGATTTTAAATAATTAAATAAATTTAAATGTAATAATATACTTTTAAATCATAACATAAAATAATAGAATGACGTAACATAATGATAACATGAGCACGACAGTTATCGATAATAGAATTTATATTTGTAACTAAGCTGTTCATCCTCTCGTCGATAGACTTCACCTTTTTCAGTTAGCATCAATGTCAAGTAAGATTAATATTTGTATCGTCAATAATAATAATAATAAGAGAATATAATTTATTAATGTACAAAAGATATCTGACATCCAACGACCCAATCACATCTAATGTGAACGATATGCTGAAATAATGAAAAACAAATTGAGCCTTTTATGCTTGAAATGTTGCTCCATGCTCATAAGATAAGTGATTTTAGAACAAAAAGATGATCCCAAAGCGTAGTGAATTTATAAATTTATTGTAGATGATCGCACCCCCCCACGTCGCTATTGTCAAATTGACAACATTGCCCAGGCTACGCCAACCAGCGTCTCCATGTTTCAGCTGGCAGTCTTGTGATCATATGACTCGTGGAGGCGTGAGGTAGGAACTTGTGAGGACGAGAGGTCAGTCGCACCCTCCTTCGAATTTGTCAACTCACCATTTGAAGCCCTTTGGGGAACCCAATATTCCCCCCCCCCCAAAACCCCCCCCCCCCCCCTTTCCGCCCCCCCCACCAAAAATTGTTAAAAAAAAAATGGAAAAAATTAAATGGAGGCGATTTCCCCCTCCCAAAAAATGCCCCCCATAGCACCCACCTTTGCAATCAAGTCCACTATCTCATTGCCTGGAATTGAACAATGCAAAGGTGATGATAAAATAACGTAAAGAAAGCACTTAGAAGTCGTGCATTTTTACGAGAAAATACGAGGAGTGCATTTCCGGAATAATGGAACGTATATTCTCAATGTAACTGAGACTATCCATAAGCATGAAATATTGGTCCAGTTGCCTCACTAGGCAATACTTTCTAGCGTAAATTGTGTTGCAGCTATTTCAGCGACATATACGGAACAATGGGCGAACTCCTCTGTAAACGAAACGTCAGTGACTAAAGTTTTAATGTAATCAACTTGACCAAATTGTGCAGTTTTTAACTGCAGTATTTTCAATTATTTGTATTTGTGAGATAAAACTTTTCAAAAATTAAATTGAAAGTCACTTGCCTTCTTCAAAAAAACTCACAAAACACAATATATTCATATGACAAATAACATTTCTTCTCGTTTTCCGTTAGAAAAAAACTGCTGTACTCTAACCTCAGTTAATTGGAATCACCCACATTTACGATATTGGGATTCAGTATTTCTGTACAGATGATTGATCACAACATAATAAAACGCTTCAGAAACGGTGTAAGAAACTCAATCTCTGTTTGAGAAATGTAGTTCCACTTCACTTCGTGCGAATCGTATTTACATTGTCACGAAAATATTTCGCACCGGAGAGTTTCAATCGTACCCAAACTACGCACCCAAACTACGCACCCAGATTCCAAGAACGGTATCTGTAGCAACTAATTAGTGCCTTCGTATCAAATAACTATGCCAACACATATTACTGTCGTTCACACTACTCACGCCAACACAAGTCCCATTTTCTCTGAATGACGCGACATCATATGGGATTGTGTCTAAATTGAGTTAACTGTGTATGTCATTTGTACCCGGCTTATTTACATAATGGCTACCAATAATCGTGGATGGTGCTTTCCTACCCCAACCGTTTTACATAATTCACAGATAAGGGTGGAACACCAGGTTCGGACATCGAGTATCATTCCAGTCTATAACCCTTTTGGTTTGAGATAAAAGAAAGAACCACCGCAGGTACATATGATAGTGGAGAGCTGGCGAACATCAGTTGGAATCCATTTCAACTGGAAATTTGAATACCATCGAGCCTAAAAGAAATAATTTGACTTGATGTTTCCCTGTATAGAATATAATAATTCCATATTGCACTAACGAATGGTTTTCGCAACTAGAGATGCGGTCAGATAAGCCGTTCCGTATTTCCATTGACTGGCCAGTCATAAGGTTGAAAGCTATGTTTTGGCATGAATTTCTCATAAATTGACAAAAGCCACATCTATACGAGCTAATACGCTGGCAGACCCAAAATGTAGGCTTTGATGTGGGTGTGTCACATCAGGTGGGGGATACTCACAGCAGTAAACACACATTCTTGTTGTATGTATGCTGCAGGAGACTTGCCTAGATCATGATTCTGTTGAGTGAACTGAAATGACCCAATTTTCAACCAGACACTGCAATAAAATGCAAATTGGTGTTGTATGAGCAACATGTGCTCCCAGTACCTATGCTATGGCAACATTGTCGAAATGAGTTGGTTTCGAGATGAGAATACCCAACAAAGTTGAGGATGAATTTTGTGGTTGTGGTGAATCCTTTGGGTAGTCATGGCTTTAGGTCTTACAAGTTGACCTTTCACTCGGGCTTTCAAGCCTAGATAGGCCGATTGTTTTTTTTTTAATTTGGGATGGAAAGCTATGCCGATACCTTTTTGAAATTTATTTATGTTGTGGTTTCTAATTGGATTTGGATGTTAGATTTTGCATTAGCAGGCATTGGAAATACGATTATAATGAATTCAAGATGTAATTTCACAGCGGAGTTGATTGAATCAAAAAGAAACACCACTATCCATCCATATATTTTGATATTTGATATGCGTTGTCACTTGTATGAGGTTTGAAATATTATTGCATCATTTACATTTAAATGGAATCGGTAACGTTTTATCGGCATTTTGAATTTTGATTGAATGTAGATTATCGATAACTGACTACATCGAATGCCCCACGCTGATCGATTCGAACTGACTACATAAATACCATTTGTCAACCCCATACCCTCTGATCATTACGTGACTTAGAAAATTTCCTCCATACTCTTTATTTAATTTTTTTTTGCTGCGTTGTTATCACTTTTTTTTTGTCTCTCGATTATCGAGATATTCAGCCTCTGGCTGGTCGTAGTCGCTCAAATATCTCTCTTGTGTTTATTCATAGCTTGTCTGGGAGTGACATTCCGGGGTCCCCCCTTTTTGTTATCACTGTTTAGAAATGTGCAACGTTACATACAAACATACATGTTTTGGAAAATTTCGTTAGAACAATCGATTGACCGCCACCACCAAAGCTACTTCTCAGGTTTAATGTCATAACCAATAAAACAAGCTTCTATGATCTGTGGGAACAACACTTCTGAGTGGAAAAGGCCAACGCTACATATCAGCGCTCATTTCCAGATTTCACCAGCTATTAATAAATGTGGATTGACGATTCCTTATCAGATCTGGTAAATAACAGGTTTTCTCATTACCATTATAGGGTGTCCTAGTAAGTCTTAGCACGATTTGTAAATAAAAATACCAGCTCGCTTTTATGTAAATTGAGTTTTTAATACACTTTTCTGTTCTCTACATTATTCTCCTACAGTTCAACGTGACATTTCCGAGATCCATTTAATCGTACGATACTTTTTCCCAGTCTTTTTCAAAAGTTTTAATGGAATCCGCTGCCTTAACATGCTTGCGCAAATATGCCTTTGTCAGAGTCCAAAATGTTTCAATTGGTCTGGGGACAGTTTGGAGGATTCATCTCCTTGGGTACGAATTCGACTCCGTTTGCTTTGTACTAGGCTACCGTGTCCTTCGCGTAATGCACTGATGCCAAATCCGGCCAAAACAATACTGGAGGCGCCGGTCCAAGCATTCCAGAACGTAAACATCATCAGTAATCGTATCAGTTGTTACAAACGGATTCGTAGGCATTCTACACTCACAAATTGCTTGCCCTTTTTTTTTTTTTTTTTTTTCCAATTGACATCTCCACCTCTCAATATTTTCCCCCCCCCCCCCCGTGCAAACACCCCCCCCCGCCGCACATAAAAAAAATAACCCCACCCCCCACCCCCCAACACCACACACCCCTTTCCCCCACACAGCATTATATCAGAAAAACACAACACGCCCACACCCCCCCCCTTTTTAAATAACGTGTTTTTTTTGTTTTGTGTCTCTTCCCCGCAAAAAAAAAAAAAAAAAAATTTTTCTTCCAACAAAAAAAAAAAGAAAAATTATATTTTTTTCGAGTGCTTTGCGTAGGACGTTGAGAATGGAATCCCTCTCATAGGGTGTTATCAAAGAAGAATGCTAAGATGGAACAGTTGGTACACATATTTTTTCATTTCAGTGTCCTCTTCAAAAATTAAAATCGGTCCCTTTCGAATGAGCACTCCCCAGTAAACGGGTTGACAGATCTTGTCACGCTCATGCCGTTCCCTAGTTCTGCAAACAAAGACCAAGTACCTTGAGAACAAGGCAAAGCATATTGCCAGCTGTCATATTATTCTCACATACACGCTCATTCAAGCTTAGTCAATGTTGAGTAACTTTTAATCAATTTTATAAAAATATCTAAAACGTCAGACGCTGAGTAGTCATTTTTTATGAATTGGATTTATTGTTATTCAAAACGCAAGAAAACTGCGCCAAACTCAATTTTGAGATAGCTACATATTATTTTTTTCATTAAAATTAAATGGGTCGGATAACGTCTTTGTCAATTTGCGCTTCGGAAGTTAATTTAAAATCTAATTCGTATTCGAAAATTAATAACCAGCCACGACATGGAGCAGATAGCAGCCACTGTAAATGCGGAAACGTATCTTAAAAAAGCTTAGCTGTTTTATCTTGACTGGAATTCGTTGATTTTTATTAGTACATATATTACATTACAGATACACCAAACATTTTCGAAACTCTTTCTGGCGTATGAATCGAAACCAGACTTATTGGCAAGATGGCTTTTATACAATGTGGTTAAATTTCTTGCCCAAGAAACCACGAGGCTATAATAGCTTACAAATATAGGGCATATTCATTACGTCTAGTGCATCATTGAAGTTGGATTAAAGCTGAAAAGGGCCCCACTAAGATCTATATCTTTTGTAATGCCATAAGACATTGCTAAAGTAGCATTATTGCATTGATAATGCATCATTGCATTGGTAATGCATTATTACATTCTTAAAGCTAATCTAACGCTTCATTACTTGACAACTGTTGAATTGATGCGATCCCGCATTAATGATGTTGATTTTGTGTTCAATAAGAGCAATAATATAATGCTTGTGGTTACTTGGGTGGTATTGAAAATGGTAAGCAAGCATTTCATCACTCTTGCCTTGGCGATTGATTTTACAAATGTAAAAATCTATCCACTAACTCTTTATTAAAACATAATATACATATTATACTTACATATTACAGAGCATACTCGGGTATTACTGAGGATCCACGGCGAAATAAAAAAAAATTCATTTGCATAAATTATTGTTTTAATGTTTAAGAGTAAGTTCAACTCGAAACTAAATAAATTTCAGGATTAAGGGATTTTTTATCATCGTACAGGTTTGGTCCGAAAAACGCAAATTGAAGTTTTCCGATTTTCAAGAACCTCAATAAATTCAAATATTCATAACTCAAGAACGCTTCATCGTAGAACAATTTTTTTCCAAACTTCAATGAAGTTTGCTCAATAATTCGGAAAATATAATCATAAAAAAAAATCCTGCAAAATTTTCCACAGTGGAAAAAAAATCCTTGGATAAGGCCAGTATTCAGCTCAAAAGTACGGTTCATTAGCATAGGACAAGTAATGGTCAAGAAATGCTTTTACTGTCGAGATTTCTTTTTTTGTTGTTGGGGTGAAGAACCACTGCGTCCACTGAATTGAACTTTTTTAGTAAATTTCTTACCTTGTATGCAGTTGAAAAGTAGGGAAAACACTCGTAGGGACGGTTTGATAACGTCAGGGACGGTTTGATAACGACAGTGCTCATGTAAACTAAATGGGGCTGTCTCTCTTTCTCGTGGAATAATATTCCGTTCGATTATTTTGCAAGGAAGATTGACATTTCACCCATACTGGAGCAGTTGTCAAAATTACTTTCGGTAAAAATGGTAAAATTACTTCTGGTCTTTACTTGCCAGCTCTATACTGGGCTATAAGCCGAAAAAAAAACATTTTATGAATTATGGAAAATTATGAAAAAAATATTTTCTTGTTCGTTAATTCTTTTAAAGCTTTCTTTTTTTCGAGTTATGCCAATGGGCCTGGCACTCGTTTTCATACCAGAATAAAAAAAAAGGGGGTTACTCAAATTGAGTTGTGGCAATGAAGCTCAATTTAGGGTATGTTCGGTTTTATAGTTTTTGAGTTAATGTTACTCATATGTGAGTGAAACCAGATGGCAAACAAACATCCATGTTTGTAATGAAAAACCGCGAAGTTCCTCCTAGTTGTATAAATTTAATCTAATTTTTGAGTTTAAATCGTTGTGGATCTTCCTGAAACAGTGATTTTAGCTTGGCTTAAAGTGAAATTGAACAATATGTTCTAACGATAATCATAATCATAAAAATTAATTTCCTAAGTTTTTGCGTACGCATGCAGATTTCATTAAAATAATAAAATTGGTCTACTTTAACTTTATTCAAATAAAATAAGCTTTTTTTTTAAATTATTCAGAAAAAAATGCCTGAATAAGTGTGATACTCGAAATTGGGAAACAATCATCATCGCGTTTTCGAACACCTCAAATATCAGCGCTAATTGACTCAAAAATATTCAGTAATAACGTATTCCTCCAATCAACGTACAAGAGTTACTTAATACCTACATGCAGAAATTCAAGCAAGAAACTTGCGTTTGGCTGGCTTTTGAATCGAAACTGCTTAAATTTCATGCATTTCTGAAGACATTTCATAACTTTTTTTTTGCTTTTGTCTTCTTCGTACCACTACATAAACATTGCAGCGACTATAATACCTTGTACTTTATATACGTTGGAAACAGACATCACACTGACGTTTCTCTTTGTCAATCTTGACAATTCAAGATGTGTTCAAAAATTACGATACATGAAATGAAAGGGACCGAGGGTCAATCACAAATTACGTTTGCGATTTCTGAAAAGCACACAAGTATGTGATCGTTAATCGTTGGTTTTTTTTTTATAGGGGTTTTTTTTTTTTTTTTTTTTTTTTTTTTTGTGTTCCCCCTCCCCCTCGTCTAGACCTCCACCCCCACACAAAAAACACAATTGAGGTGGGTTTGTTTATATAAAAAATAAAATACCACCCCGCCCCCCAAAACCCCCACTTTTTATTTTCAAAATGGAAAAAAATCCCCCCAACCCCATTTAATTTGAAAAAAATTTTTGGGGGGGTTTATTTAAAAAAAAAAAAACCACAAAAAAGAAGGAAAAGAAAAGAAAATCGAAAAATGGGGTGGGTGATTTGAAATTCAACTGTCCCCCTCCCCCCCCCCCCCCAAAAAAAGATAACAAAAACAAACAAAAAAAAAATAATAAAAAAAAGCAAAAAAGTTTCCTCCAAAAAAACACCCCCCGCCCGGGGGAGATTGAATAAAAAAACAAAAAACCCCCCCCCCCCACCCGTTTTTAAAAGGGAAACTGCCCCCATATTAATCTCATTGTTCCTATATTCATCCTACGATGAATCAAACAATTGGGCAGTTGAAGGATCGGTTTCGTTTTCTAATAATGTTTGCTTACGTTAAATAACTACAACAAACATTACTTACGAATCCTGTCACGTGTATATCGTTTGATTTCAAGTAGGATGAATTGCAAAGTGATGAGACTAATATAGGTACATCTTCCCTATAATTTACGGGCCCTTGGTTTGACAGATGCTGCTTGTTGTACACTTCGTTTTGGCTTTTTCTGCTTCTTGAAAGTCTTTAGTATATTTTGTGTCTTTGCTCGGTCGACGTTACTCTTCAAGGTTCCCAGCTTTTTGGCCACGTCTCGGAAGGAAGTACCCTTCTTACGGGCGAAAGCTTGCGTGATTTTCCGGTCCAGGTTTTGGTTCACAGGGACCGGTTTACGTCCAGATTTTTTTTTTATCCTGAAAGGAAGACTCCTCACCATACTTTCGAATCGCGTTACGTACTGCTCTGATGCTCATGCCTTCCATTTTCGCCAACTGACTCAGCGAAACGTTGGCAAAAGTGCACCATTTTTGCACGAAATGCGAGGAAATGCTTCGAATTTTCATGAAAAGTGTACTGGCACTTGAGACTCACAGAGTTATTAATTGAAATGTAAACAATGATACACAGTAATGATCAGCTGTTTAATCGTCATCTAGAAGCAACAGTGGCGCATTAGCATTGTGCTTAGACTTTCTCGGACACCCTATAGAAGAAACAAATTCATGTACTTTCATGTTATCTTCAAACCATCAAGTCGTGAGGTTTGTTGTCATATGATTTTGTTTCCTAAAATTCTATCTAGTCTACGTGAAATTTACCCAGTAATAATATGTTATCGGTCGAGTGGAAATTTCATTTGAAGTTTTGCATTGAAACTAAAAAAAATGTCAATACATGTGCTTGTAATAGCGATGACCAGAACACTATCACGTTGAAAAAATCGATGAGATTTAGAAGAACATTGCTGTGGTAGATAGAGTTGGTATGGAACAATAATGATTAAAATATTCGTTAGCATTACGTTTCGATACATGCACAATTAATGCTGATACTTTATATCATTTAAGTGAACATTTTCGAGCTTGACAAAACTCATAATAAAGAGCATGCGCATGAAGCTCCATCCCATTGGTTGCTCTGGCAACGCAGTATAAACAAGAATTCACGCATGCTATACATAAAACCTGCTTGCGCTCGTTGAGTCAACCTTGTTCGATCAAGCAGCACGTACGGTCGTGTTTTTCGCTCTCTCGTAAAGAAGTTTTTCCTCCCTCGTCCGTTTTCTCGCGATTGCTTGACCGGCTCGCGAACAATCACCTGCACTTTCTCATCTTCTAGTGGTGGCAAATAAGAAGAAAGCGCTGCAAAGTTTTGCAAGCTTTTCCGTTCAATCTATTGCCGTAGCAATAATGGGTCGTAAAAATCGACACGCGTAAAAATCCTCACCCTGCCACTGTACAGAAAGCACAAGGCTCCTCCACTCTTCTGACTGGATTTGGACTCACTACGCCAAGTCAGTTATACAATGGTTGGCAAACAATAATGTACAATTCGTGAAAAAGGACATCAACCCGCCGAACTGTCCGGATCTTCGGCCAATTGAACGTTATGGGGCGATTGTCAGGCGGCACTTTTAGAAGGAGGGTCCAGCGTCCCAAAACATGCAGGAAATCCACTAAAACTAGACATCAGCCACCAGAAAAGTCACAAAAGTAACTGTACAGAATTTAAGGAAGAATGTCAAGTCGTCGTTTTACAGAAACTAAGATTTTTATTGACATAAACAGTGAAATACAACAAAAGGTTATTTGTCCCCTATGAATCGAAAATTGAAGTCAAGATTTTTTTTTACTCTTTTATTCGAAAATTAATGTTGCCAACTGCTTTTTAATTCACTCTTTAACGGTTATGTGTCCAACAGGGAACAAAGTTGCCTTTTTCAATTTCAAAACATGATATTCCATTGAGTTTTGATAGTAGAATATTGAAACTCTGTGACATCTAATATCTCGTTAAAACTTATCATCCTGCAGTAAAATAATGATGGCATAGCTAGGGGGGTTGGGGTCGCAAGGAGGGGCATTTGATTCCTTTTTTATTACGTAAAAGGCCGACAGGTAACGTTTTTACCCACTGAACTAAAATGAGAATTACTATGGAAATATCCAACCGATTTGGAATACTTTGGCAGTTTTGGAATCAGAAACTCAACTGCTTTTTCTAAATTGTCTAATATGACCGATGCACATTCCGAAAATGGTGTACTTGTAAATGTTTCAAAAGAAAACCAACAATAATGATACAAAAACTGTGGAATGAATACACAGGAATGTGTGTGATTGCCATATGACAATCTGGTGACTTGATTCGGGAAAAGTCACCTCGGAGCAGGTTTTTATGAGGCCACGGATGACCAGAACATTATATGAATTGAACCTTAACAGTATGGGTGTCAATATTGAAATGGAATCGTTCCAGAAGAACATTTGCTATAGTTATTGGACCATCCGGTCACTTGGCATCGGATTGGCCAGTTCAGAGCAGGTTCCCACGAGGCCACGAATGGCCAGAAAATTATATGAATTGAACCTTAAAAATCCCTAAAAAAAAACTACTCGGAACTGACCAATCATTAGCTAAGTCATCGGATGTACCGATAACGATTAGAAATTTTCTTCTGGAACGATTCCAAGAATCTTGACACCCAAATAATTTTCTGGCAATCCGTGACCCCATGGGAACCTTCTCCTGGGTGACTGGTCCAGGATCAAGTCACTGGATTGTCATTTGGCAAATACACACATTCCTGTGTATTCTTTGAATGACTTCTAGTGTTATTACTGCTGATTTTCTATTGGAATCTTTTATACGTATACCATTTCCGGAACATGGTTCCGGATATCCGATATTTTCGGACACAAATAATGTCCATCAGTCATATTAATCTTGAGAAAGTGGTTGAGTTCTTGAATCCAAAACTGTGAAAATATTCTAAATCGGTTGGATATTTCAATAGTTATGGTCATTCTAGTTCCGTGGGTAAAAACGTTCTCTGTCGGCCTCTTAAAAGTGTTTTTGTTTTGTTGGACACACAACGATTAAACATGGAATGAAAAGAAGAAGACAATTTGGTCCATTGGCTTTTGATAAGGAAACCCATATTTTCAACCTTTTCATATGCAGATTTGTATGGGAGCAAAAGTAGGTCATTTTTAAGTAAAAAAATCAACTAGTTTTAAGAACAGCACTTCATTGAAATTTTAATGCAAAAAAAGTTTTTCTTATCAAATCGTGTATGGATAAACTCATTCTGTTCAGTCGAACGAGAGTTATTAGCGTTTAAAAACCTTTCACTTTAGCGTAACGCTCTCATTTTTCAAAATTTTGTAATGACACCTGGTATAAAGGATGGTACTGTTAAAACTTGGTCGACTCAAATATGATGTAGTTTTTTTTAATCGTGCATGTAAAAACTTGAACACTCCTCATTGTGTAAGTGTATGCGTACGAAATGTTGACTTAATTTTGTTTTTGACATTTTCTATTCAGTTGTCAAAATGGCGTCGAAGCAAGAAGAGCAGCGTATCAAAATTTTGCACGCGCATAAGCAAAATCCAAATCATTCCCACGCCGACTTGGCAAAATCATTTAATATTGCCAAATCGACCGAATTGCCAAATTGCCGTGACAAATGTTATAAAAGTTTTCGGAGAACGTCTGACGACTGCCAGGAAGCCGGGATCAGGAGGAAACCAAGAAGCCGCAGCGACCAGAAGAAGAGTGGTAAGCATATTCAAACGTAATCTCAACCTTTCCATCAGAGACCTCGGAAACAAATTGGAAAGTTCCACACAACAGTGCAAAGAGCAAAGAAACGAGCTGGACTGTCAACATAGAAGGTCACAGTGACACAAAATCGAGAAGATAAGTAAAACATTTATTTTTATTTTTTTATTTTTTTTTTCCGGAGGAGGGAAAAGCCCATTTCAGGGGAGCTTAAGCTTTTTTTTTCTAAAATGGGCATAAAACCTCCTCATCTTTAGGTACCAACAGATTACATTCCAAATGATACAATCAGCTCTTAAAACTAACATAGAATATTCTTAATTTCTAATCACTATACTATACTATCCTAACCTATCTGAGCAATTCAAGAAATCTACTTTTGTTACCAGAACGAGACAAGTGAAAGTCGAAGACATTATAACAGCGATTGAACACACGACACATACTACTAATCGGCTCATTATAACCATAATTAGTACGGAAAGTAGAAATACGAAAAAACTGATGTGTGCGGAGAGGGCGACGACGAATATCAAAGTTCAACTCAGCTAGCACAGAAGGGCAATCTATATGACACAGAAAAACATCGGACACGAATGAAGCCTTTGTTGCAATTCTGCGAGTTTCGAGAAGATCGAGGCCGATGAGTTTACAACGATCTTCATAACTGGGAAGGTTAAAAGGATCATTCCAGGGTAATCGCCGCAGAGCATAGCGGACAAACTTGCGTTGAATTGCCTCTATTTGCCGTATGTCGTTTTGGTAGTATGGAGCCCATACAACTACTGCATATTCTAGTATAGAGCGGACCAGTGAACAATATAGTGTCTTTAGGCAATGAATATCGGAGAAGTATTTTGCAGCACGGAAAATGAAGCCCAGGCATTTTGAGGCTTTGGAGGTAATGTAAGCCACATGGTACTTAAAAGTTAAACGCGAATCCAGAAGAATGCCTAAATCCTTAACTGTGTCCTCACGTTTTAGGGATTTCCTGCGATAGTGTAGTTAAATAACTCCATAGAGCGTTTTCTGGTGAAGGAGATTACCGAGCATTTTCCAGCATTCAGGCTCATATGGTTTGTTAAGCACCATGTAGAAAAACTGTCAAGTTCCCGTTGTAAAAACTGTGCGTCTTCAGGGCAGGTTATTACGTAGTATAGTTTGAAGTCATCGGCATATGAGAGCTTGAAACACTTAAGTACTAGGTTAACATCATTCAAGTATAGCAGGAATAAGAAAGGTCCAATATGACTGCCCTGTGGAACACCAGATGTGACAGGGAACGGTTCCGATGTTGTGTTTCCAATTTTGACTGCCATAGAACGACCAACTAGGTAGGAACTAAGCCAATCTAGTAACGTACTGGAGAAACCAAGACGATCGAGTTTAGCTATCAAGATTTCATGGTTAATTTTATCAAACGCTGCAGAAAAATCGGTGTAGATTGCATCGACCTGTTTATGAGCTTCTATAGTTCTGATGATGAAGGATGTGTAGGAAACCAGATTAGTGCAGGTGGATCTTTTTGGCATGAATCCATGTTGAGTCTCGGAAACATAACTGAGACAATGGTGCTTCAGAAAGTCGAGAACTATTAGCTCAAAAAAGTTTAGACGTGGCACACAAAGCGGCGATTCCTCTGTAGTTGGACACTTGTCGTTTATCGCCTTTTTTATGCACAGGGAAAACAAATGATTCCTTCCAAATACTTGGAAAGGATCCAGATGAAAGAGAGCGGTTGAAAATAACTGTCAAAGGAATCGAGAGTGCAGCACTACACCTTTTCAACACAATGGATGGTATGCCGTCAGGACCGGGATTTGAAGAACATTTCAAGCGAGCACAAGCGGATACAATAGTATCAAGTGTTATTAGTGGATGAGGACCAATGGCAGGACGTGGAGGTACATTGGCTACAGCTTCGGACAACTGATGCTGGTCAAGCGTTTCGTCTGTAAATACTGCTGAGAACTGTTCCCTGAAGAGGTCGCTTATGGACGACAGAGAGGAAGCTTCTTTCTCGCCAAACTTCTGATTGTGGGTAGTCCTATCTCCTTCCGTTGTTCGTCGATGTAAGACCAAATTTTCAGGGTTAGTTTTAGATTCGTTGAGCTGCTCAAGTACTACGAAACAATTCCTTGTTAGCTGTTTGTATCTGTTGTTGCAAGCGATGTAGTAACCGCGTGTAGGAGTTACGGTTCTTTGAGAATTGTTTAGAGCAGATCTTTTAGCTGACTTCAGACCTCTAAGAGTTCTATTTGACCAGGGAGGATACTTCGGAGTTTTGCAGACGATTTTTGGTGTAAATTGATCTATGGCGAAGTGTACAACGAAAGTATAAACTTCGACCGTTGTTTCAATTGTTAAGTTTTGAAACATATCATCCCAGTTAATTGAAGATAAAAAGAGGCTCATTTTGGTGAAGTCCGTTTTCCTGAAGTTATAACGAATCACTTCAGAGGTAGAGATGAATTCGTATGGCATGCATTCATTCACAAACAAGTGAAGGGCTGGATGATGCTGACATGTTTTCACCAATGGGGATGGGACTTCGGCAACAGTAATGTCTCGGCTGAGATCTTGGGTAACAAAGCAGAGGTCAAGCATACGACCGTTAGAGTTATAGACGGAGTTGAGTTGGATGAGTCCTGCCGTACTGTAATCATCCAAAAGCTGTTTCTGAACTGAGCTCATCGATGAGTGAGCAAGGTTGGATAAGATATACCGATGGACCTTGAGTCCAGCTGACGGAGCGCATGTTGAAATCACCCATGATGAGTATCTTATCTGCTAGAGTCATACGAGAAGTAATCCATTCCAATGATTCGCAATGTTGGGATGCCAATGTTGCATCGTTGACACGGTCAGGAGCAGGTAGATAACACAAGAATAAACTATAGCCTGAGACAAACAGTTCTACCCAAGCCTGTTCGACTGAACTGCTGTTTAGGTTGCAAAACGACATTTATAATTGAGCGACAGCCAATAGCACACACCCGGCTTTTTGTACTGAAGTCTTACATCAAACAAAACATATATCCCCCTACACGAGTTCGTTGATCGGTTGTACACGAGTTCGTTGTTAACCAAGAGTTTGATTGCGTCGTAATGGACGATGAAACATACGTCAAGACTGATTTGAAGCAGCTCCCAGGTCAAGAGTTTTATACGGCTACCGGAAAAGGAAAGGTTCAAGATAAGTTTAAGCAGCAAAAAATGTCAAAGTTCCCGAAAAAATTCTTGGTTTGGCAGGCAATTTTCACCTGTGGGCTAGAAAGCGAAAGTTTCGTGCCAACTGGCACTGTCAACTAAGATATTTATGTAAAGGAATGCTTGCAAAATCGCTTATTGCCTTTCTTGAAGAAACCTCCAGACCTCACTCTTGCCACTAGGCAAAAATGGCTCAGGAATGGTATACCGTCAATAGTGTGCAAATCGTATCGAAAGAGAAAAACCCTCCAACCTCGCCGGAACTGCACCAAATGGAAAAATATTGGGCATTCGTAAAGAAAAACCTAAAGAAAACTAAAAAAAAAAAACAGTTGGAAGTGACAGTTCAAAGCAAATTGGCGTTCAGCATCAAATAAGGTGGATATAATAGTGGTACAAAACTTGATGGAAGTTGTGAAACGTAAAGCCCGATATTTCTGCAGCCCAATCAAATAATTTTCCTGTGTTTTGTAGACGATGAACTTCAAAAAGAAATAAAGATTGCTTTTTTATATAATAAACTAATCAGTGTGCACTTAATCATGTTTGACCAGTTTTTGACCGTTCCACCCTTAAAAAAATAAATACGTAGACCTACGATTAAACGATTGCTTGCGTTAGCCCAAAAATATATGTTAAATTGTTTAGCTCTTAAATTCTCTTGTCCCACACCGCATTGCAGTCATACCCAATTTCATTGACGTGAAAAACTTTCATCCCTCCGTGATTCATAATCATTGTTTGGCTCTACAGAAATGCTGAGCTAAGCATCTTTTCAAGCCTGTGGAGGTATCTTCATTGTTGTACCTATGAGAGCGTAAACTTTTGGTCGCCTTGGTACCCAGTCGGTTCATCGCTGGAAACTACGTTGCTACATGGCACGAATCGATTTATTTTCAATCACCTTCTTTTATTACTTTTAGCAAAAATTTCTCCCAACAAACGCGTCGAACTTGAAGGATAGAATCCTTACATATATTTCACTTTACGTTTTTGTTGCTGCTTTCCAAGAAGGAAGCCTTCAATGTTGAAGCAATGTTGATTTACTGATCAAACATTGGATGAATGTTTCTATGTTGATTCCATTATATATTTTTTATGCCGTTAATATTATCTGGGCAAAACGTTCCGATTTCAATCAGAGAAAGATTGCCAACTTTAAGAGTACAAATAATTACATCATTCAATGGTTCAGTTTTAGGCCGAGCCACTCTATGTTGGTTCCACTAACAGAAAAGTTGAGAGCACACTTTCAACATGTTTTCAATAACAAGCAAACTCCGGCAGTAATAGTATTCTCGGAAGCCTAGGAAGAATGAAAAAGAATCAGAATCCGGTCCTACGTGTCAGCTTAGAAGGAATCTCATTAGTGAGTGGCTTTTCCTCGATGTGAGTTAGCCCCTTGCAGCATCATCATGAACGGGCAATGGTCGTCGCTTTTTTGCTCCCCCCGGAAGCTCTCGTGCATACATCCGCACCGGAAGGTAAGGCCAATTCAAGATCGATTATTTGTGATTCAAAAAGTGTTCTGGCAATCATGGCCCGGGTATCTGCATCCAGAAAATCAAGTGATAATCCAAAGCAAATGGACAACTTTTTGTCAACCAAGTGTCACACCTGAACAAGTCGTAATGAACTTTATTTTTTTGAGCAGTAGACCTGTGGGCGTACGTGATTTCTGATTTTGCCATGCAGGTGAGAGTGTCGAATGGTATAAACAGGATATTTTACCAGTTAAGGAAGCAAATACATTCGTAGAAAGAAGATAACCACTCGCAATCGTGCTTGCAGGGGGCTTGTAACAAGCCCAGGTGCAGAATAGGATTGGCGTTAGATTTTCCGAACAAGAAATGAAATGTTAGCTCTACCCCATAGCTTTTATCCAATGCATTGTAAATTTGCTGAATTAAACGGAACGAAAGGAACAAAATAAAATGTTAATTAATTACGTGCTATTCTGTTTCGTATTTGGAAACGTTTTTCAAATAATATTTTGCTACGTTCACGGATTTCGCATTCCATTATTGTTAGGTTTCTATCTGTCAACGGATTCTGTTCTTTCGCCTCAAGCTGGGAACTCCCAAAATATCCATACTTTTAATAAATTCACATTTGTTGATTCAAAGCATTCTTCAGATGTACAACGTTTGCATGAGGAGAGGCCATAGCCAGACATGTTATATGGTTAACTGAAGAAGTCGGAAAATTGGTCGGAAAATGCAAATACCATCTAATTTTGCAAATTCCCGAAAAAAGATCTAATTTAACTTTTTTCGGGAATTTGCAAAAGGACTTATGAACACAGAATTGAACACGCACCAGGCAAATTCTTGAAAACCTGTTACATTAAAAGCTAGATTTTAAACTTTTCTCAAAAGACGCAAAGAAACGAACACTTCACTAATCCTATTAGGTATGGTGTTTTTCTCTACCATCTCCGCCATTCAAACATCTCAGCTCTCTGCTTTTTGCTTTTTTGGCCCACTTTCAACAGCCACATCCAACGACAGAATGTGATATGGAGCATAAAATTGGATGTTCAGTTGGAATATGTACTTCCCGTTTCATGCCAAATTGTTATGAGCCTGACTAGCCTCATTCACCGAGTTCCATGGTGCATATCTGTATGTGGTGAAAAATAATTATCCCTGTTTGCGTGACAATGATCCGGTATATTACTAGGAATAGAAAGCAGAAATATTGAAGATGTTCTGTACTAATGGTTATGGCAGATGCCAGAGAAGAAAAATAAATTACGATAAGTGCCCATGAACCGGAGGAAGGCTAAAGATTTGAGCGGCAGAACTTTTAAAGATCTATGGCTGAAGTAAGTTTTGTGAAGAACAAGTTTTTTATCGGACCATCAGAACAAACTTTTCAAGTCTCATAGAAAATAACCAGATGTGGTTTATTACACGAGCATTAATATCGCTTCGATGAATTTAGCTTAATTTTGGAAGAATTGAAAATGAAAAATTCATTCGAGGATTCAGCGAAGCCTTTCGTTTTTACCCGAATGCAAATCTCTCAAAAATCAATCTGAATATATATTGATTGCTAAGCAGTGATATTGAAGCTCTTTATATTCTCTTGCTTTATGAAATTGGTATTGATGTCAGAACTGGAACATTAAATAACAGTGCGTAAAAAAGAAATTAAAAATCTGCACACATAATCCAAATTTGTCTGCTTATTCTTTCTTTAAATCAACTTCTTTCTTCAAAACAATTGGTCATAAGACACGAAAAACAAAATAAAAATAATGGGAAGGCCCTGTATATTTCATACATGAGAACTTGAAGATATTACATTCAAATCAATCGAAGTTTGATTCTTAAGTGTAAATTGTCAAAAACTGAGCCGATTTGCCTCGATTAAATAAAAAATATGCCATACAGAAGGAGTGAGATGAAAATATATATGGCAAATCGTTATCAAAGCTTCCGCATACTATTATGTTAGGGGTATTAAATAAGTGGCTCACTAAGCAAGTAAATATTAAAAGATTTGTGTTTTGCCTTCATATCACGTCATTTAACATTCGGAAAGAATTCGAAAAATGCGATAACAAAATTGCCGGCGACGAGTGCCGAGACTGGTACCATTTTTACTGTGTCGGAGTATTAGGACACGGTTGATTTGTTTTGAGTTGGTGATTGTTTTTTTATGTTTTACGGCATTTTATGAATAAATCTTGCGAATTTAACGTACCGTTTTATGTGTACTCTGTATAATTTACAAGTTCTTTCGTCCAATGTTAGATCAACAGATACAGGGAAAGGTAGCTCATCGAATCTTGCGGTCCATCTCTAAGCATCTTGCTATGAGGTACCAGGTGGGTCTCCTGTCGATCTCCCAAATTTGAAAGACGTCTGCATTGAGTTATCTCAAATTATAATAATCCGTGCACTATATCACAAAACATTGGTTGGTGCAAAACCGATGAGCTTGTACATCAATAGAAGCGTAAAGTTGCCAGAAGGCATGAAATGCATCTATAGACTCTTATTTTTACAACATCCCGTTCGATCTCAAACAGCACACACGTGCTTGCTGTTGTGTGGATAGCACCAAACACGCGTCCCCCCAGGAGCGTGTATTGTTTGCTACCCTTCGAGAGCGGCTAGCAAGCAAACAGCCTGATGCTATTATTGTACTATAGCTAAACTGGGCAACGTGGAACATCACAGTCGGCGCGCCGTATCTATGCACTATTGTTATGATGCGGTGCGCACGGCACTATTCATCTTACTTCGTGTCCCTTATAAAAGGGACACATCGTTTCATATAGTTTAGTGGTGTTCTGTAATTGTAATAACTTGAAAGTACCCACCGAGCTGGCACGCTGCCTCTCGCTGGTAATAAATTATCATCGACAAAGTAGTCTGGTCTGTTTTATTGGTTCGTCATCGTCGTGTCTCCTAAAAAATAGGGCCTGGTCAAACCCTAGACGAAACATTGTTGGTGCCGTGACCAGGATCATACCATGTTGAAAATACCGGTTCTCGTCCGATCACCGAAGTTAAGCAACATCTGGTCAAACCCTAGACGAAACAATTGGTGCCGTGACCAGGATATCGGAAACCACTGAGAAACGATTTGACAACGTGGATGAACGGACTGTCAGCAGTACCCTTCGCATTGGACCGTAGCGTCCCCCTGCCGAAACAAAAAGCGTCCCCCTGCTGGACCATTGCGTCCACCCGTTTGGACCGTAGCGTCTACCCGCCGGATCACCGCATCCAAAAAGCGTCCTCCTGCCGGACTGTAGCGTCCACCCGTTCGGACCGTAGCGTCCACCTGCCGGATCGTCGCATCCATCCGTCAGACTATCCACCCAGTAGGGCCGAAGCGTCCCCCTGTCGGACCGCCACGTCCACCCATTGGATCGAAGCTTCTATTCGTTTGAACCACAGCGTTCACCCACCGGACCACAGCGTTCACCTGCTAGGACCGTAGCATCCACCCCTTTGGACCCTAGCATCATCATTGGATCCAAGCTTCATCATTTGGACCCGAGCATCATTCATTTCAAGCATCAATCGAACCGCAGCGTCAAAACCAACACCATCAAACCAACAGCAAGCTACGGCCAAACCTAATTGGAAAACATTCGTTTTTCGGCGCCGGTATGTTCGATCTCAAACAGCACACAGCGTGCTTGCTGTTATGTGGATAGCACCAAGCACGTGTCCCCCCAGGACGGTGTATTGTTTGCTACCCTTCGAGAGCGGCTAGCAAGCAAACAGCCTGATGCTATTATTGTAGCTAAAGTGGGAAGCGTGGAACATCACAGTCTATCTATGCGCTATTGTTATGATGCGGTGCGCACGGCATTATTCATCTTACTTCGTGTCCCCTATAGAAGGGACACATCGTTTCATATAGTTTAGTGGTGTTTTAGTGGTGTTTTAGTTGTGTTTTAGTGGTGTTCTAGTTGTGATATCGTCTTGTACCCACGGAGCTGGCACGCTGCCTCTCGGTGGTAATAAATTATCATCGACAAAGTAGTTTGTTTTCATTCGTTTGTCATCGTCGTGTCTCGTAAAAAATCACAAAGTAGGGCCTGGACAAACGCTAGACGAAACACCCTTTGTTCCACGTTGTTCGAAACACTCTACATCCTTTTTTATGACGATGCCTATTGGCATCATCCCCGCTAGGATGCAGACCGTGTCGCGTGATACAGTTCGGTATGCACTAACCACTCTTAGACACATAAGCCTGTGCGTACTCTCTAGCTTACTTGCGTAGCTCTTGGTACTCAAGGCGGTGATCCATGCCGGCCTGCCGTACCTAAGTAAGAACAGGGCGCCAGGAGTTTACGCTTACTCCCTTGCACCGCCGAGCTATTCGACATCATGCGGGATAATGCCGATATAGCCATAGACGCTTTCTTGCAGGCGTAATCGACGTGGCTGATAAAGGACAGCTTATCGTCAACCAGGACCCCCAAGTAGCTCAAAGACCTCTTCGATTCAATTGTGCAATTACCTGCACTAATCGTCGCATTTTTTCGTTTTTTGTTTTTAAACTACCCAACACAAATTTAAAGAAGGGTGCCCCAGTTTTTTTGAACCCATCCCACCCCCCACAATGCCGAGGGTCGCCCTTTTCCCACCTTTTCCAAACCCCAAGGTTAATGTGGGTTGAAGACCGAAGAACCGCCACCCCCCACCCCCCCCCACCCCAAACCCCTAATAGTACCCCGTCTTCAATAGCACTCCACCCCGCCCCACCCAGGATAGCACACTACGATCATAATTGGTTGAAGTAACTTGATTATGACTTAGCAAGTCATATTTATGTTATCTCAACCGAATGGCAACAAGTGTGCTACTAGGGCGGCACCCGTCGTATACTGAACCCGTTTCGCCCCCCCCCCCCCTCTACCCCCCACCCCAATACCCGAAAGTGCTCCCCGCGACCCTGGACCGGGTCCCAGGAACCTGGAGGCATTGGAGCGAGTCGGCAATAGCTACCCAACTGGCGCTATTGAACGCATTTCTCACGTCAAGGGTGACCACTGCACAGTAGCGGACTCCTCGCCTCTTGCTCTGGATTGCCACTTCAGCCGTCTTGGTGACGGACAGAATGGCATCCACCGTCGACTTCCCTTTACGGAAGCCAAACTGGTTGTTAGACAGGCCGCCTATACCCTCCATGTATTTTGTCAGTCTGTTGAGGATTACCCTCACGAGCACCTTACCCGCTGTATCCAACAGACATATAGGTCTATATGCCGATGGATCCCTTGGTGGCTTCCCTGTCTTTGGTAGCAACACTAGGGTCTGCATTTTCCAGACATCCGGAAAGACACCCTCGTCTAGACACCTTTGAATTACCACCCTGAACATTTCGGGAGCCAGCAAGATAGCCGTCTTGATGACCAGGTTCGGAATACCATCCGGTCCTGGCGCTTTGTTCAACATTAGCGACTTTGCTATCGCAATGAGTTCGTCATTCGTAACCGTCGCTTCATCTCCGGCCCCCGCTGTGCCGTTATAAATATCCACGTGGTTACGGATGTTCAGCTGAGCTATCCATCCCTCCATCGCTATGACAGCGTTATGGTCTGGGATACTGGAACGCTGGTCATGGGTCAAATCTCCGACGGTGGGGAGCCAAGGACTCGGGTCGTGGTTCGGAAAGAGTCGGTTGGAGCCGCCATCCCTCTGGTTTTGGCCATTACTACCCGATAGGCGTCACCCCATGGGTCCGTATTGACCTTCTGACACAGGCCCTCAAAGCAGGCTCGCTTGATGGCCTTTATCTCCTTCTTTAGCGCGGCCTTCACGGTGGCTAGCACCCCTCTACGCTCGATTATTTCGGCGTCGACCGCGCTCTTTGCATCCTCCGTCTTGCGCGGAGGCATATTCTTCGGAGGTCGGCAATCGCCTCCGTCCACCAATACACCGGCGATCTACCATTCCTCGGTTTGACTTCCCTCGACATGGTCGCGTCGCATGCACGACATAACGAGTCGTTCACCGCAAGGTTCCTGGGTTTCGCCTAGGATTCGTTCCCTCTCAAGCGCGTCTTAAAATGTCTCTACGTCAAAGTAGGACGTCCTCCATCTGCGGGCTAAATGGAGTGGATGCTCAACCTTCCGCACGCTGCCTTGTTTCGTGGACGATACAATAACAAACAGCCAAGTGGTCGCGATGAGTGTAGCCATCATCCACCTTCCAATTGTTAAGCAGCCCAGGACTGCTCAAAGTTATATCGATTATCGATTCCGCTCCGTTTCTATGGTATGTACTCATGGTACCTACGTTAGCTAGGTCCACATTGAGCCTAGCCAAAGCCTCCTGAAGAATCTGGCTCCTGGGGTAAGGCGGCTCCCCCACTCGAGCTCCCAAGCGTTGAAGTCCCCCGCTATTACCAACGGTTTTAGGCCAGTTAGCTCAGTTGTCATACGATCGAGCATATTGGAAAACTGTTCAATCGACCATCTTGGGGAACTAACCACAGAAAAACAATCCCCTCCCACTCACAACCACCCACCCCCCCATTTTGTTAGACACACCCCCCCCCACCGCGCACCCCCAAAGAGTATGTCTCTCGAACACACCACACAAGATCCACATTGTTTGAAAAAAACAAAAATATTACTCGTGCATTTAAAAAAATACAAAAAAAACAACAACAATAGTCAGAAGCATTGGAAGACAGAAAAAAAGGCTTTTAAGGTCTGTATCCGCCATAATCCGGACACCTCAAAACATGAATTAAACATAGATTTCGCATTATATTTCCGTCGTAGTAGTTTATTTCAGATTCATGGGATGTGTTTTAACAATTCGTGAAGACAAAACATAGTTATTCGGTATTTGCATAAAATTTTCGAACATTGCACTTAACTCCGTCCATTAGGGTTTGTACAGACTTTTCAGAAATCGTAGAAGCCGTCTTTGTCCAAATTTGCTGGAAGTGCTTGATGTCTTTGATTCCTTGCTTCTTTCCAGAAAGCTTCCGCTTCATCAGAGCCCAATATCTCTCGATTGGCCGTAGCTCTGGGCAATTTGGTGGGTTTGAGGTTTTTGGTACAATGTTCACTTGATTTGCTTGGTACCACTCCATCACAATTTTAGCATAGTGGCATGATGCCAAATCGGGCCAGAACAAAGGTTTTTCTTTGTGACTTTTGATGAAGGGTAGCAATCTTTTCTGCAGACACTCTTTCTGATAGATCTCCTTGTTGATTGTGCCTGTAGTGACAAAAGATTTACTCTTTTTGCCACACGTGCAAATTGCTTGCCACACAAGGTATTTTTTGGGAAATTACAGCTGAAATGCTCAGCTGTAGCATTTCTGGCCATTGCAGAATAAAAAACCAGCCCTGGAAGCTGCTTGAAATCCTCCAGGACATAAGTTTCATCGTTCATAACAACGCATGAAAACTTCGTCAAATATTCGCAGTACAAACGTCGAGCCCGTGATGTTGCTGCCAAGTTCTGTTTGTCGTTGCGATTTGGAACTGTTTTTACTGTATACAAATTAAGTCCCAAACGTTGTTTTGATGTTTGGACAAAACCAGGCGACATCCCTATTTTACGAGCCACCGTTCGAATGGAGAGATTTGGGTTTTTCGTTAATATCCTTTTCACCTTTCGGTCCATGATAGGATCAGCGCGTCCAATGTTTTTGTCACTTCTCGGTTTCTTCTCCACCGTCAAACGTTCCGAAAATAATTTGAGCACATCTTGAACAGTGGATTTAGGCAAATCCAATGTTTTTGCAAGGTACGGTGTTGACAAGTCAGGATTTGCCGTACGCCCGTACAAAATCCACTCGCGCACTTGTTTTTCTTTCGTCGCCATCTTGAATACTAAAAATGAAATGTAAACATCAATCATAGTCTTTTTGTATACCACAGTGACATTTTTCATTCCTACGTGCAATATTTTAAAAGTTACAATGATTTGAAGGTGTCCGGATTAATGTGGATACAGACCTTACTATTCAAGAAATCGAATTCTCTCCGCAGAAAACTAAACTGGTAGTTTTTACTTGAAGGCAGCACCTAGCCTAACTTCCACTTAATTCGCTGAACAGAAACATGCCCAAATCATTGCCTTTAATATCTGGCTTGATCTAAAATGCACTTGGAATGTAAAAATTACGTATTTGATGCCAAAATGTCAATAAAGGATCAACTTTTTTTTTTTATTCAATAGTGCTTTCTACAAACCTAAGAAATTTTTCTGTTCATTTTGTTGAGCCTGAAAAGTCATGAATAAGCCAAGTCAAGGATGTCATAAATTTGTTTTTAAGAACATTTGCGGTGCAAATTGAATAGCTACCGCAGAGAACTGTCTTTAGACTTTAGGCACCAATGAACGCCATCGTTAATCCATGATAAAATAAGAATAAATCCACTAAGCGTTTTGATGAAATTTACTTGGGAGAGGCACTTATGCGTATTCCGGGAGAACAGGTAACAGAATCCTTCTTCCATAACCAAGTATACACCAAAAAGTTATAAATCCGGTAATCCATAAATAATCCTTGTTCTAGAGAAGGTTGAAGAGCCCGCCAGGAAATGTTAAAAACAGAAAACATCCTTTCCAAATCGTTTTACATGGTCTTTTCTTTTCTCCTATGCATGTTTCTTATTATTAAGGTGATTGCTTTTCTAAATACTAGAAAATTATATATACCATAGTAATTCAGTGATTATTCACCGATCTTAGCTAATTGTCTTCTGAAAACTATAAGAGGTCTTTGCAAGTGATACACGTCAAATCTTTTATTGCAAATAACCACCAGATTGCAGTTTCTTGTCCACACCATTCCAATTTTCGCGAAATAGTAGAATCTCCATCCAAAATCAATAACTACACAGAAACAAATAATGATTTTCTACAGACGTGTAAAATTTCTCCTCGTTTAATTGCAAGTGTAACCAACGTAATTGTTTGAAATCTTCCATACAGCATACACAATAGATTGTATCATTACATACATCAGACCTGATTTCAGTGATATTGTAATTTACAAGAAACTCCCCAAAAAAATAAATAAAAAAAACATATTATATATTTTTTTGCAGAAAAGATATTGATGGCCCCGAGGAAACAAAAAAAGAGAAAAAAGAAAAGAAATTTTTAAAAAAAGAGCGTAGGGTAGTTTTAGGGCGGCAGTAGATGACTGAGCAGAGAGATTTACACAGCCCCCCCCCAACACGGTAGGATAGGGGGAAAGGATCTCCCTTGACAGGCAAAATTGGAAATTGATTTCTGTCACATCTAAAGATTGGACTCGGAAAAAATGCGACACTTTGTTTTGGGTATAACTTTTTATCGCGTGGGTAAAAATTGATGAATTTTGGTAAAAATTGATTGAATTTTGGGTAATACTAGTTTAAAGTGTTATGTTTATGTGTGCTGGTAATTTTCAAGATGCATTCGAAACAAGAAGAGCTACGCCAGCAAATCTGGGGCGCGGAGATCGATAATACTGGTCAGCCGCACAGATGGATCGGCAAAAGGCTTGGAATCCACCATTCCACCGTGTCCCGCGTTGTGAAGATGTTCCAGGAGACAAAGACCATCGAGCGGCACGCTGGAAGCGGCCGAAAACCGAAAACGGAATACCCAGAGAAGGCGCGGAAGATAAGGCAGTACTTAACGAATAACCCGAACCTTTCCACCCGAGACGTGGCCAAAAGGTCAATTCGTCGAAATGGTTCGTCCAGCAGACCATTAAGCGGGCTGGGCTACGTGTTTTTAAGGTCAGGAAGGCGCCAAACCGGACTGACAAGCAAAACACGGTGGCCAAATTGCATGCGTGGAAGCTGTACCGTGAGTGGCTGGTCAAGCCAGGCTGTCTCGTCATGGACGACGAGACATATATCAAGGCGGACACCAAACAAATCCCCGGCCTCGAGTTTTTTGTCGGTACGTCCCGCATGAAGGTTCCGGAAAAGTTCCGGAAGAGAAAGATGGACAAATTCGCGAAGAAGTACCTGTTGTGGCAGGCGATCTGCGAGTGCGGGCGGTACAGCAAGCCGTTCGTTACAACCGGCACCATAAACGGGCAGATTTATCGAGAGGAATGCTTGCAGAAGCACTTGCTGCCCTTCCTCCGCTCTCACCGTGATCCCATGCTGTTCTGGCCGGATCTCGCTTCGTGCCGTTACGCCAAGCCTGTAATGGATTGGTAAGAAGCGAAGGGCGTTAATGCGGTCCCGAAGGAGGCGAACCCGCCAAATATACCAGAACTTCGTCCGATCGAAAAGTTTTGGGCGACAATGAAGAAGAAGTTGAAGAAAAGCGGAAAAACATTCAAAACCGATGAAGCTTTGAAGAAAAACTGGGAGAAATTGTGTAAGGAAGATGGACAAAGCCTCGCCCAAGATCTCATGAGCAGTGTTAAGAAAAATATACGAGCATTCAGCTTGAGGGAGGAAATTCAATAAATCAATTATTATAAAACATAGTTAATATATAGTTATATAATCGCTGAAAATTTGAGAAGTATCCGATTTAAAATGAGTTTTAGGTGATCATTTTTGTGTGTCTCATTTTTTCCGAGTCTATTCTTTAGCCTTTGGGAAGTGTAAACAGAGATTTCCTATCGCTAGAACTGCTCCGTGCCATTTGGCGAAATATGAGCATGATCGAGTAGGTAAACTTTTGCCTGTCATGGGGACTCCCTTTCCCCTTGCCTACCATGCATTGTGGTAGCTAGGTAAAAGTCTATCTGCTCGATCATATCTTGCCTTTCAAACATCCCCTACGCTCAATTTCCCTCCCCTCCCCCCTCCCTTTCCTCCATTTTAAACCCCCCTTTTAAAAATATATTTCCAATTTTCAAACCATTAATTTATGCCAAATCTAGCATTCCCTTTATGTGCATTAGATATTGCAGAAATTTAAATGTTTTTTTTTTTTCAAACTGTGTAGACAACCTTTAGCGCTAGCGATTTCATGTGTATGAGCAAATTCGCCTACAAAAGAATATCTATCTTGTGGCGTATTTGATGACAAGGGTGATCCGTTTAGAAAGATATAAAAAATTTTTTTTTTTTTCACAAAAAAGCGGAAAAATTTTTTTTTAAAAAAAATTTTTATTATTTTTTTTTCAATTTTTTTGGAGAAAATATTTTTTTTTTTTTTTTTTTTGGTGGGGTTATTCTGTGATCAGTTTTCTAATCAAGATAGGGTTGGTATCTTCAAGAAACAGTTTTTAGCCTTAAAATTTTTATTTGAAAGTTCTTCTTTAAACCAGATTCGGATGACTTTTAGAACACTTTACCAATAGCGAACACCAGGCAAGCTCAATTCTGATACAAAAAATTGACACTCAATTGATAAAACACTTTTTTTTAAAAAACGGAAGAAACTAATTCTCGCTGAATATACACGCTAATAGTCACGCAATTTGAGACACAATCGATTACGTTGACTCTGTTGGAGGGGATATGGTTGTACTTGTCACACAATCGTACTAATGCAAAAATGGTACCTGGCATCGAAAGCTCTCAATTAATAACTGTGGAAGTGCATTTAGAATACTAAGTTGAGAGCAAGCAATAAGCGAATTGTGAAAGCAATAAGCTTGAAATTCTAGAAGAAAAAAAGAAAGAAAAATAAAAAGTCGAGGGAAAAATGTCAGTTGACTTAAACAAAAATATTTTCAATTTTTGTCACAAAATGTTCACATCTGATTAACATATCAGTTTCAAAGGGCAGGGTAGGAGGGCAAATGAATATTCACAGATTTTGTATCAAATATGCATTACTGAATACTCTTAAAGTCATTTGAAGACGATGTAAAGAAAAAGCTTTGGAATAAGAATATTAAAGGCAACATTTTTTTTTAGACCCACCCTAATCTTAATTAACAAATCATTACACAATAAACCTAACTTTTGGTAGGATTTATGTGTTTTAAGCAAAGTTTGCTTGAAATGAAATTTGTACATTTATGTTCATTTATATCTTGTTGCATCTCATTAGAACGAGAAGCCATTTTTTATCTTTCAAAAAGGACTACTCTAGTCATCACTACCCGCCAAGAGATAGATGTTTTCCTTTTCGAAAAAGCCGAGAATGCAAAGCATTTCTACCTGAAGATCAATTTGTTCCCAGATTGCGGGTTTTGAACCCCTGACATCTTTTCATAAATATGGAAACCATGAATCTTTCAACTTTCAACTTGTCTGGTGAAAATCATCACCGTTTGAAAGTCGAACGTTGCTTCGCAAAGAGAACCAGCCGTTTGTCTAACTCATTCCACTAACCTGCGGTAGATGTCGGCAACTTTTTGCTGATGCGCCTCGTTTGCTTATTAAAATTTCAACCACGAGGCAGATTATGGTAATGGTTTGCGTCCTGCAGAACTGTGTCCCATGCTGATTGGCTTAATCCCAACGTAGACGTTCTACTTTTTCAAATGTCCCTTCGCTGCTACTGATGCCCATTCGACATTGTATCTAATTCGCATTATATATCTGAATTGGTTCTACCACTCAACCTCGTTCTCTCTTAAGTCGGCGACGACGGAACCGCATATCTTTATTCACGACCAATATCTTGTACATCAACAACAATATGCAACGGTAGGATTACCCTTGGGATGGTCGGAAAATCGATTCAATAAGTAAAGAAAAAAGTTAGTTAAAATACGTACACAAGATGGTGAAGTGTTATCCAGTTGTCAGTCTGGGCCGATTGGATTCGAATGAACGTGAAATGAACTATCGATTTTATAGGAGGACCGAGTAGAGGAGCAATTGAGGATATTGGAAGATTTTATCGTTGAGAGATGTGTGTGCTGGATAGAGCTGACGATCGGTTGAAGTGACAATAAGCAAGATGGATTTGAAGTTATTTTCAATATGTATCGGTTCCAGCTGCTGGATTGAAAGATAGATGGATGAATTCATAACGAAAAAAAAAATGAAGACAATCAGTTTTTTTGGAACAACTTTAAGCGAAAGTTTTTGTTCATCTGTTATTTAAAGTATTTATGGTGGAAGCTCCCTGAGGGGTTTTAACTTTTGCTCGTTTTGCTGTGATATAAATGATGCTACTTAAAAACCTCTTGAAATAGAATGAACATTGTGGAAAAGAAAAGAAAACTCGCTGGAAGAACAGCAAAATGGGAAGTCAGTCTGGTGCTGTTTACTGTAAGCGATTTACGTTTATCAGTATTTCTTTTTATACTTACAGGTACGGACACGATTATTCCAATAACAGCTTCAAAAGGTAGGAAAAATTCCAATTTTTAAGGGTCATTCAAACTACAGCAAATATATATACTATCTCAACTGACGAATGGCCAACTAACACCTGTCAAGTGATACTTCTCAATTAAATATTAAAGAGGTGAGACGTTTAATCGCTACTAACCCATCTATTTCATCTAATCCCAATCGTTGTTCAAATTCAACCAATTCATAAAGACCGTGGATTTCTATTTCTAAAGTCTGACAAAGAAAACGTGTTTCATTTAACATAAATCAGCTCAGCCTATGTATGAGGAAAGGAAAAAAATCAAGATGACATGGACAAGAATTTAAAACCTCTCATTTCCACAGCACGTTCGCTGCCAGGCTGTTTAGCAATCATGTCATACTGGCTTGTAATTATCCCTTGACGAAAAAGCTCGTTGGAATTCTACTTCTACCGTTCACCGCTGGCACGTACCATGTCCTGGGCAAACATGTCTTGTCCTAAAATAACACTCTGTTAGCTAGCACAGGGGCTCTTCTTCGAAGTGTAGAAAGATGGGGTTGATTTACAGATCAGCTTTCGTACGGCATATTTACTGATATGAGCAACATTTTTTCTAGGACATTGAACCGAGAACTATCGAAAATATTGAAAAATATTTCGGGCAGCATTATGTTTTTTTGTAGAGCTACGGTTTAATACAAACATATTAACAGCAATCAATATTTTGACCTATTATGTGACAACTAGAATATATCACCATGTCACGAATCATACCGAATTTAAATAGCTAAAAATCAAAGAGAATTGTAGTTATCCTACAATTATATGACTGCTGTTGTAAGGTTCCCTTGAGGATAACTACAGATCCTTATCCTCCAAGGGTTCTACACCACCTACGTCAAATCTGATGGTTCTTCTTTAAACATTAGAATTGATTTGGTTGCGAATTACTGGACTAGCCATGTGAAGTTAATTTGGTAATAACAATAGCAAAACCAAACTTTTTGTTTTCATCCTCCTTGTTCTTTGGCATAACGATGTACAGAATTGTTTGCTTTTTGTACTAAGGATTTTTTTTTCTGGCACCAGCTTTGCCTAAGATTACTTTTTGAGCGAACATTCTGTTCATTAATTGCGAATATTATATAATTCCTATGCCAAAAATTTACTAAGTACTATTGAAGATCCGCAGATGTTATTGGAACACTGCTTGCCGCAGTATGACATTGAAACGAATGTTTTTCGACAAGATACACCAGTTTTGCCAGCTGAGCATGTTGCAAGAAGATCACCCTTCTTAATGATTAATATCTAATTATGTTGTCATTCAATCAAAAAGTGATCTTCAGTAAAGTTGAACCTGTAAATTTGTTTTAAAGCGTGTATTCGATAAAATTGGCACACCGAAAATCTTCTGTAACTTTGAACCGATTGAGTAAAAAACCTGAAAACTTGAGCAAACCTTATTCATAGTGTATTGTTAACATCCGTCAAGCTTCATAGTTAATCATAAACTGAACCCAAACATCATCCCATGATCGTCTGAAAAGTTAATCGATTGCGCCCTTAAACGAAAAGCATTCGGAAATCGAATGATCGAATGACGATCATCCATGTTTCGTATGACAATCAACCAAATTTAATATGATGTTTGTTCCAAAACTGTACATCATCAGCGATATAGGTAAGAATGGTTTGAATTAAATTCAGCGGCATTAAATTGTTACACATTTTATCCAAGCAACACACAAGTTTTAAAACGGTTAAAAATACTTTTATATGACTAGATTTGGTTATATAGAAGCTTACTCAACATTAAATCACGAAGATGTGTTACTCGGGTACTACCACTACCATTCATCATGGATTGCTGCGGGTGCTCATAAATTGGAAGATACAGGAGACATGTCACCATATCTTCATAAGAAACGTTCGGGTTTCCATCCTTTTTTTTATGCTGGCACCAGTTTTGATAGCGATTGATTTGTTTTTACTGAATGATTTAAAATGAAACGATTTTCATCTTCATTTCAAATGATTTGCGTTATAGGGCTTTTCCAACACAATACGCATTCCACTTTGGGATGACGATTTTTCATACAGCATACGTTCGAACTTGTACGGGAGGTCAATTCGCTTCGCATATTATTAAATAGTTGTTCATCATTCGAAGGAAAATCATCGTCCGCTTGCATCTATCATTCAAAAATGCGATTTCAATGTCTCGATATGAATCGACGGAGGATTCATACGATAAGAGGAGGATGTTTGGGTTCAGTGTACAGTAGTTCCAGATATGTCATCGAAACAAGCAATTGTCCATGAAAAAAATTTGTGCAGTTACAATCAAAATCCAAAGGCGCCCCACCGATAGATCGCTAAAAAGCTTGGAATTTCCAAATGCAACTGTGTCTTGTGTGATAAAAATCTTCAAGGAGCGTCTGAGTGCCTGAAGGAAGAAAGGGAGCGGTCGTAATAGTGGTCCAATGGGCAGTAAAATAGCCAGAAAAGTGGTGCAACAGTTGAAGAACCGTTCAAACATGTCAATTCGAGATGTCGCTAAAAAGTCCAATCGGGGTTGAGCAGATAACCATGAAGCGTAGCGTGCTTACATGTTTAAAAGGTGCAAAGCAAAACATCACTGCGATAACTCGTGCCCGGAAACTTGGGATGAATTTGCTCATCAAATCGTGTTGCATCGTGATGGATGACGAAACTTACGTCAATGCTGACTTCTGTTAACTTTCTGGGCAAGAATATTTCGTTGCCAAGTCTATGTTCGATGTTCTGGAGAATGTTCGAAAGAAGAAATGATCGAAATTTGCAAAGAATTTTCTGATCTGGAAGGCGATTTGTGGATGTGGTGAACTCAGCGCTCCTCTTATCACTTTCGGAACAATCAACGGTTCGATTTACACGGAAGAGTGCCTTAAAAGCGTCTGTTGCCATTCATAAGGAAACACATAGAATCAACTCTGTTTTGGCCTGAACTAGCATCCTATCACTACGCTCGGAACGTGTTGGAGTAATACCGAGCCAACGGAGTCAATTTTGTGCCAAAAGATATGAACCCACCAAATACACACAATTAAAATATTCTAGTCAATTATGAAGACGGAACTTCGCAAACATCCCTTAACTTTTGTGTGTGCTACTGTTTTAGAATTCAGCCTTTGTAATATTTATACGCTTACCAATGAATTATTTTGAAACCTTTTCCTGATGCTCAGACTTTTAAGAACTACAAATCTATCGATATGGAATATTCGAAACAGAGTTTAACTTTAGAATTCAATATAATAATATCGACGCACAACTACGCCAGTTGAGTGAAATATTAAATCGGAGAATTTCAACAACTTTTTTTTTAAACTTCAAGAATAACAAATATTGACGTATAAAATGCATGATAATATTGTGAAAATAGCAACAATATATTCGGAATCAAATTTTTACGACACACTTAGTACAATAAATGAATCATTCATCATATTTTGCAATTAATGTCGTTATTGAATGGAAATGGATTGAAACATTTTTTTTTAATTTTTAATGAGTTAGTTCAAATGAATCCAATTAAATATTACTCCACCTTTATAACATAATTTTGCTTCTGAGGCAGTTATCCCATCCAAATCCAATCCAAATCCAATCCAAATCCAATCCAAATCCAATCCAAATCCAATCCAAATCCAATCCAAATCCAATCCAAATCCAATCCAAATCCAATCCAAATCCAAAAATCCAATCCAAATCCAATCCAAATCCAATCCAAATCCAATCCAAATCCAATCCAAATCCAAACAATCCAAATCCAAATCCCAAATCCAATCCAAATCCAATCCAAATCCAAATCCAATCCAAATCCAATCCAAATCCACAAATCCAAATCCAAATCCAATCCAAATCCAACCAAATCCAATCCAAATCCAATTCAAATCCAATCCAAATCCCAAATCCAATCCAAATCCAATCCAAATCCAATCCAAATCCAATCCAAATCCAATCCAAATCCAATCCAAATCCAATCCAAATCCAATCCAAATCCAATCCAAATCCAATCCAAATCCAATCCAAATCCAATCCAAATCCAATCCAAATCCAATCCAAATCCAATCCAAATCCAATCCAAATCCAATCCAAATCCAATCCAAATCCAATCCAAATCCAATCCAAATCCAATCCAAATCCAATCCAAATCAATCCAAATCCAATCCAAATCCAATCCAAATCCAATCCAAATCCAATCCAAATCCAATCCAAATCCAATCCAAATCCAATCCAAATCCAATCCAAATCCAATCCAAATCCAATCCAAATCCAATCCAAATCCAATTGTTCGTAATTCAGTAGACTTGCAGTGTTATGCAGATTTGTCCTGTAAATGCTTCACAACCTGAGCGTCAGATTTTCAGCATTGGTCATCAAGAAAACAATGCAGTGTTCAACCGGAGGGAGGTAAAGAACCACAACTGGCAGAGAAACCCCGACAGCAGGACAAATATGTTATTGACCATGAAAAGGGCCGTGCGATTTCGGTATTGACAGATTCCAATCATTTCACATCACATTAAAAATTGTCTTAACCGGTGTCTTTTCCAGATGAACAATAAAATAGATACGGATTTTTTTTAAAGTTTCTCTCGTTCTTGTCAAAATTCTCGTAAATCTTACGATTTCATTCTTTTGTTTCCATTTAGAGCCCTGAATAGGACGGTTACAAATTATTCTAAATCCATAAAGTCATTGTAAATAAAATGCCAGAAAATAATCCCACCAGCCGGTGTGGTTTCTCTCCGTGTATATCGTTGACCGAAAAATCATCCCGCGAAACCTTACAAAAAACCCTCATCATCCCAGAAGGTTTTTGATTCCTTTGAGGGTTTAATAATAACCTCTGAAAAAATAATCTATAACAGAAGTTGTGGCTTACAACCTGAAATTGTGAAATACATTAAAACAATTTTTGTTCAAAATCAATAGATTAAAAATTGTTTTGCAAGTGTTACTTGCTTGAATACTTACTATGTTACCTATCAGAAGGGCTGATGTGGCCTTTGCTGGGCACAGAAGTTGTCTCCATTCTATTCGGTCCATTCCTGCATCTCCTCGCTGTCTGCGAATGGTCCGCAGGTCACCTTCCACTAAATCGTTCCACCTTGCTCGATGAGCGCCTCTTTTTCTTGTTCTCGTCGGTTCATTTTCAAGAATCATTTTAACAGGGCTGTCGTTCAACATTCTTACAACATGCTTCAATACTTAAGGATTCATATTGATTATAATAGTGAATACCCGGAGAGTATTTAATAAGCCTAGCAAGAAACCATACATCCGTTTATTTCACTTCCTATCGTCTCACCTTACCAGCTACCACCATTGGCTCCGCTAACTAGGCTGCATGATTATGTCTCATTCACATCTTTGCTAACATTGTCCGACAATACATTAGCTGAAAATATTAGCGTCACGTTAGCATGAATGAGAATTGCAATCAATTATCTGCAAATAATTGTTAATATTCATTTTAAAGTGACGCTAAATATGCCTACAGCATTGTTGGAACATATCAGCGAAAATGTGAAATTGGCATTAGCATGCAGTTGCCAACTTGCACACGTACTGCAGTTCATTTTACTTGCAAATGGCGGGCTGCAAATCCACCATTGGTTTCGATTGCAAAACTTCCTATCAACCAACTGCTTAGCCATCGACTACTTAGCCACCGGCTGCCATTCTGGCTCTTCACTGCGCTTATCAGCTCTTACGGCCCAAACACAATAGTTACGGAAGCTGAACGGCAACAGCAACGGAAAAGCCCGATCTGAGTAAGCCTGCTTGTCGGAAAGAAAACAGGCTAGATCCAAGCCGATTCTAATTGGACATATCGAAGTAATTAGCAACAACTGTCAAACCTGCCATTTGCTGTTCCGTTTCCGCTATTATTGTGTTTGGGCGGTTAGCCTGCCGAACAAATGAAGCTGTCCGTGAAGGTCTATCCCTTATACAGTGACGGACAATACAATAAGACCAATAAGCCTGATTTTTATACAAAATGGTCATGTTTGGAGGCTTGTCTTTCACTTTCCCGTGAAGTAATTGAACTGAAATTTTGACAATAGCCTAGAAATAACCTGAATTTTCATCTTTAATAAATTCATAATTTTTCATTCACCACTTCAGAAACTACAGACACCACCTACGACAAAACAATAATTTGATATCCATAGCTTAGGCCATGTTGATGAGTGAGAATTACAATCTATAGTATACTGATATTAAAGTGACCCGTGCATCAATAATCAAAATTCAGATCCTCAAATTCGAGCAGCCTTTATGGAAATCAAAAAGTGGTCTTATTGTTTTGTCGTATGCGGTGTCTGTAACTTTTAAAGTGGTGAATGAAAAATGATGGATTTAATGCAGATGAGAATTTAGGCTACTTTTGGACCACAGCCGAAATTTCAGTTCAATTGGTTCTCAAGAAAATGAAAGGCAAGCCCCCTTACATGACCATTTTAGATGAAAATCAGGCTTTAGACTTATTGTATTGTCCATCACTGTATATCGTATGCTTTTGCATTTCAGACATTTGATACATTGCAATGGAACCTGAATTAGGAGAATACTGTAAATATTAGTGAATTTAGTATGCAAAAAGTTATTTTAAGAGATTACCTTTTATTATGTCATTTTCACTAGTTTAGTATTGAGAACAATATTAATAGTTTATTACAGAAGATGCGTTTAAAGATTTAATGTCGATTTGCGAGATTAAAATAAAAATCAAATCGTTCTTTACAAGGGTTAAACAACACATAACTTTTCATAAGACCTCTGATTTTTGGTTTTCGTAATTGCATCTCAGTATAGTGAGCAATAACTTAGTCCCTCGACAAAAAGCAATGATCATTTGAATAGGATCTTTCATAAGATGTTTGAAGTAGCTTTTTCATGATGTGAGAACTGGAGCTTTTTTCAGCGTTTATATCAATTTGGTGAATACAACTTTTAATTCGGTTTGTCACTTGTTTACAAATCTCGGCTCCTCGGTTGTAATGAAAAAGTGTTCAATTTGGTTGTACGTGGCGCACTAATATTTCTGAGGCAAGTTAAAGATGGTACTCGAAATAAATGCAATACTTTCTTTTGTGTATAAGTTTTTTATTGAATGGGTAAAAATTGAAAAAGTATAGTCATTTTAAAGTGTTATGTTTACATGTTTACAGTGTAATGTTTTTCGTCACAATCTGTCAAGTGGTTATCGAGATGGCTTCCAAGCTAGAAATGCTTCGATAGAAAATTGTGGGCGCGGTCGAGGGAAATTCAGGCCAGTTCCACAGGTGGATCGCGAAATAGTTCGGAATCGACAATTCGACCGTGTCCTAAGTGTTAAAATTGTTCTAGGAGACCCAGACAACCAAGCGGTGAGCTGGTTGCGGAATAAAAGCGAAGACTACCGATTCCGTGAACCGCCAGGAAGGCGAGGGATTACTTCAAGCGCAATTCGAACCATTCGATTCGGGACGTGACCAAGAAGGGCCGGACTTCATGTCCTCAAGGTAAGGAAGGCGCCCAACCGAACTGATAAACAGAATACGGGAGCCAAATCCCCCGCCAGAAAGTTGTACCGCGATTAGTTGGTGCAGCCGAAATGCATTGTAATGGACGACGAGACGTACATTTAAGTGGACGCCAAGCAGATCTCCAGCCTGGGGTTTTTCGTTGGCAAGTCCTGGCCAAATATAAAGTATAAAAAAGAATGCCTCCAGAAGCGCTTGCTGCCCTTCTTCCGGTCCCAGGAATTGGCAGGATCTGGCATTGTGCCATTACGCGAACCCGGTGATGGAGTGGTACGAAGCCTACTATATTGTTTTTTGTGCCGAAAGAGGCAAATCCGCCAAACTCACCAGAACGCCACCCAATAGAAAAAAATTGGGTGATTATGAAGGGCAAGCTCCGGAAAACAGGGAAGGTCTTCAAAAATGACAAGGATTTGAAGAAATCGTGGTGCGGGCATTTAGCCTAGGAGAGGAACTTGAAACTTTGCAGAAATATAGCTAATATGTGTTAATTTATTCTCTGAGAGCTCCAAATACATCCAACTTAAAATAGATTTTTGGTGATCGATTTTTGTCTGCTTCATTTTTTCGAGTACAATCTTTAGTTGAATTGCGGTTTCTGGTACATACTGGATATTTTGACATTTCAAGAAGGTTAGCGTTTTTTTCACGTAATGTGACAAAGATTCATCCGGTGAAAACATGCAGCCTCCATCTGCGTGGTACATTTGAAGAAATGGTAAACAATATTTTCTTTAGGCTTGAACCATGGTCTGGACAAAAATCATGCTTTTTTTTCCATGTGGATATATGGATGGCCACTTTGGCATGAGAGAGTAAAAACCATTCTCATTTTTAGTTATCACCAGCAAAGATCTATTTAAAAATACCATAATCATGTTTCGGCAATTATTTTGTTCTCTTATTTGGGTCAAACTAATTTTCAAGAAATGAAAGCAGCGTGTTGCAGTACAAAGAAGTTAATGGACGTGACATAAATTGTTACTTAAGTTGCGCTTATCCATGAATAAATTGAATTCACTAAACTATAAGGGTCAGCCCTATGGGGTTGTACGAAGTGTAGTACTACTTAATTTATAAATGAAACCTGTTTTCTAAGCATTTCCATTATCATGTAACCACATTTCATAAAACAATACACTGTTAGGATGTTCTTAAATTCATGACGAATGATGATTTATTGAAATAAAAATTGAAATTGTAACTTAACACATCATCAAACATTCAAACACAGAACAGAAAAAATTCGTTCGTTTATTTGAAAAAAATCAGCAGTTGAGAGTATTTGCGATCTAATAGATCCTGCCATTTCAAACTTCAGCGATTTGATTGGTGCTCAATTGTACAGTCTGTGTTAACAACACTTGCAAAACATCGCTTGAAATCATCAATTTTCACAATTTCGAACTATATTCTATTTGAACTTGGAAATTTGTGCTACTTTTGTTTGGTAACATTTTTGCTACTCTGGATGACAACTAAAGGGTGTACGGAATCAAATTGTGACACACACAAATATTCGGCAAAATTCGCCCGTTCAATCAATCATCTTCAAACTTTCAGGGAGTAAAATAAAACATGTTATGAATATTTTCCAATGTGTGTTTTATTCAATTTCAATTCCATATTCAAATGCACCAACCTTCTTCTTTACACTACTCATAAGGTCCTGTACAACATTTGGACCAACTTTTTTTGCGTGACAATCCATTTTTTCTTCATATCTTCCTCCGATTTAACTTCCTTAGGATGCTTCCGAACCAGTTCTTTTCAATTGGCCGCTGTTCCGGTTCGTTCGGGGGGTTGAGATGCTTCGGCACGAAATTGACCTCCTTGGCCTTGTACCACTCCAAAACCTCTTTAGAGGCTAAATCCGGCCAGAAAATCGTAAGACCATCGTGGGATCTCAGAAGAGGAAGTAGACGCTTTTGGAGGCATTCCTTTAGGTACACCTGCCCATTGACCTTTCCAGTTGTCACGAATGGGGTGCTCCGCTTTCCACATGAGCAAATTGCTTGCAAATCATATATTTTTTGGCAAACTTTGACATCTTCTGCTTTCCAACGTCCTCAAGGACATCGAATTTATGATGAGCAGTGAAAAACTGGAGCCCCGGAAGCTGCCGGAGGTCTGCTTTTACATTCGTCTCATCATCCATAACGAGGCAATGTGGTTTCGTCAACATATGGGTGTAGAGCTTTCGTGCACGTGTTTTACCTACCGTATTCTGCCGTTCATTGCGATTAGGCGCCTTTTGGACTTTGTATGTGTGTAGTCCTTCAGGTCTTGCGCGAAAGTATTGGTTAGATTCAGTTTCTTCGCCACATCTCAAACTGAACTGTTGGGATTCCTCTTGAAAGCTTGAACTACCCGCTTGTGATCCTTAAAACTATACGGAGATCAATTTTTGCCACTATTTTCTTTCCGATCGATGGTCAAACGTTCGTGGTACCGATTTAAAACACGAGCCACCGTAGAATGTATCATTCCCAGCTTCCTGCTGACGGCACGATGAGACAGATCCGGATTTTCGAGGTACGTGCGCAAAATTTCTTTGCGCCGCTGGTGTTCTTCCGACCCCAGCTTCGCAACGATTGCACATCTGCTAGTAAAACTTACACAGCGTAAACAAATACGCATTGAACTAGTTCCACCCAAAATTTCAATAGAAAATACCCAACGGGTAAAAAGTTACAGCCATTTAAAAGTGGTGCAATTTGATTTCGTACAACCTTTATTTGGTTTTTTCCAAACACCCCACATTTATATTTTTTTCCCCCCCGTTTTCCCCCCAAAAATTTTTTTTTTCCCCTTTAAATATTGCGCCACACACCCCCTATGTTATGGGGTGTTTTAAAAAAAACCCCTTTTTTTTTTAACTTTTAAAATTTTTTTTTGCCCAAAAATTTAAATTAAAAAAAAAAGGTTCCCCCTTCTCCCCCCAAAAAAAAAATCCAACCGGGAATTGATTTTATTTTTTTAGTGGAAAATATATCAATTATGATTGAAAAATAATGTTCATGTGATTAAATCGTCAGATGAAATGGTATGCTCCAATTCTCTTAAGATGGACCCTTCTCACTACAATTTATCTTACATCCCACACTTCAATGAACATCACCATTTGTTCATCATTCTGAAAGACAAACCATTCGTTTGTAAATTCTTTCTTATCAACGAACATCCAGCAGCTTGTTTATTTTTCTTTTCTACGCGCATCCGACCACGGATTTGTGAGACGATATTAACCTTCTCACACTGCCGACCGGGTCAGAATGTGAAAATTGTTAGAAAAAAAGAAGACTATCAACCTTCTGGCATCATTGGAAATTCGATTCATCCAGTCATCCATGCCGTTTCCATGCACAATGTGCGACGTGATGAAAAAAGCTACGTCGCTGCTTTCTTGCGTGTCCTAACTTTGGAAAGAATGAAACTGCTTAAAATCACGTCGCTCGAAAATGGATTCCTTCTGGTAAATGACGGTCTTTGGATGCTGCTGAATTGCCTTCATTTTTATTTGGAACCGATTTGAAACGAATGCGAGAGCTGAGATGGCATTGATAAAGGTAATTCATTATTCAAATTTCGCACTATGGAACCGTGAAATATTTCGATTAAGCTTTGGTAAGAAACAAAAATAAATTAGATGATGTTACATTACATTACAAGGAAAAACACTCCACGATCCATGTCAACTCAATGGCTCGTTATAATTAGCGGCAAACGGTCGTTGGTGGTATCGGTGGCGTAAAGCTGTGAAAATGTTCATCCAACAACAGGAATTTAATTATGCTCTCGCTAATAATAACACCCTAGCAGCTCTTGGGAGTAAGCGAAAACAAACTCCAGTACCTACTCTCATGCACGGTTCAAATAGGCGGCTTTTCCTTCGGTAAACACAAACGCCTTTGATTGACTAGAGCCCTTGCGGCTGTTTTGGTTCGTCGTTTTCCCTGCGATGTTGTGATGTAACACGTGTTAATCATGCGGCAGTAGGAAAGCCCTTCGCTTGTTCCTCGCAAGTGATTGTTGATTCGCAGAAGGCCATGGGGTTCTCTACTTATATCTGATATACTTTGTGAAACCCGCACCGTCTCTGTCGGAACTTGAGAAAGTTTGGAATGTTGTTTATTTTCCTGCTAGTGCATTTAGCTCTCCTGAAATATTCAAGGTGTGTACAAGGTGCAGAAAATTTAAGCTTAGAACACACAAATGTTAATATTAAACAATTATTACGAGTTTTTTTTTTCTCATTCCAAGCAATGTTTGATTTGATGTTTTCACTCGTTATGCCTGAAATAGGACTTAATGTCCAAGGAGCTCTAACCCATGCGAAGTGGAAGGAAAAGAAATGACGAATATAATTTTGTTTTGCTGTGACATTCTGTCTCTCTCCCAAAATTAACATCGTTCTTGGCAATGGTATATTCCACTTGTACTTGGAATGCATTCGCCCATGTTCAAATTAATTGTAGGTGCGGAAAAGAAATTAAAAGTTTTCTCGAGTTGCCATCATTTGGCATCGTGTTTGCTCATTTTGGTGCAGTGGTTACCGAATAATAATTCAACTTCCAGGCACACGAATGATCAATATCGCTTGCAGACATTTTTTTATTTTTCATTTTTCACTACTTTATTATTTCCAGGCTCTATATACCGATACATTTTTTTTGTGGAATCTCCAGTCGATGTTTTTTTTATTTTTAATGTATTTTTTTGTTAAGACAGGTAAGGGAAAACGCTAAGGAATGGTTTTATTTGGTGTTCAATTGACTGTGGCGACACAATGGTGACAATGAGGCTCTCTTAGATGATTGGATAGACCTAAAGGGTGAGTCGATAATTATTGCTACAATTTAGATTGATTGGTAAATCGGCTATAGTTTTCGAAATGAAACTAAGTTTATACAGTAGTTCAGTATATGTATTTGTTTCAGTTTATAAACGTCGGTAAAATTTGGCCCAATAGGTTTCGATCGGACGGAGTTCAGGACAGTTTAGTGGGTTCATGTATTCCGGCATCACATCCACAAAATTAGCCAAGTACCACTCCTGCACGGTTAAGGTGTAGTAGCTTGACGCCAGAACGGGCCCAAAGAACCGTTTTTGCTGTCTTATAAACAACAAAAACCAGTTTTGTAAATCTCACCGATTCTGGTGCAACTCCGTTTGCCACAAGTGCGTATGGCCTGCCAAAAACAGGTACTTGAAGCAAATTTTGACAGCTTCTTCCATTTGCAACGGTCATTCACAGAAAACTTGTCGTTACACGAGAAATATTCCCATCTCGGCAACTGCCTGGAATCCGCTTTGATATAGGTCTCACCATTAATGACGCAACAACGGTATTTTGTTAGCAGCTTCGAATAGAGTTTCCGGGTACGCTTTTTGGCGACAGTCTGCTGGCGCTCGTTCCGATTTGACAAGTTCTGCACGTTTTCAATCCGGATCGTTTCTTGGCGCTCTGGACGAAATTTTGCGAAACATCATGTTTTTTGGCCAAGTCCCGCGTAGAAATGTCTGGTCTCCGCTTGATATGAGCAGTCAGCGCTCTGTCGGTTTTGTTTTGCATGTTGTTCCCAGTTTTCGTTAAACCTTCTGTCATCCGTTCCAGGAACATTTGAAGGATCATTAAGATTGTCAAATTTATATTCATCAGTTTCCTCTAGGCGCTATGCAAAAACCCAGAATTTCATGTGGGTGAACAAAATCATTTCGGGAAAGGTTTGCTCATTTTCTTCCGTCTTGACCGCAATCTCACTCACCTCTGCACAACTGAGTGGATGTAAACAAAACACTCTAAAGAGAAACTGAACAAAATTTTGTTGACATCAGCGAAGTGTGAAGAAAAGTTAAGCTAATTTTGAAGTGTTGAAATATATATTGACATACCCTTTATTTTCTTGATTCTATTTTAAAAACTTTACTAGTATGACGAACATCAATTCAATCAAGTTTAGTCAATATTTCTCGAAGACAGTCTGATTTGCTTTAAAATTTCAGTGGAAAGTAAAAACAATATAGACATTCCAACGATAGTATATTGGTCTCGATAACAGTTAAATATTTAACATAAGTATGAGGTAAATAATTTATTCAAAAATATTGAATATGAGTTTAGTTACAGGTGAGTACTTTTAATATTTTAAAAACTTCGTTGATCACCGTTCAATATTAAGACAGTATTTAAAAAAATTAAAAACACACAAATGGTTGCCAAAAGTTCTGTTTTAGTCCAATTCTATGCTAACTTCCAGAAAATAAAGTACAACATTATGGTGATGTTTCTACATCATTATCTACTATCGCATTCGCTGACAGCCAAGAAAAATTAATCCACCTTAGTTCGGAGTCCATCCACATTTTGGTAATAAATCTGCAAAGCAGAAACAGGTGTATTTAGTATCATTTTTAAACAGGATGTTTATAATTTATTTACAATCAGATTGATCTCACCAAAGGCCGCCACCAAACAAATACTTGCTTGTTCATTTGTAAAACTGAAAATTTTCATTCAAGAACTCGAGACAAAACAAGTGCAAAAATTAACGTTGCCAAGCCACCCGTTAGATATGAAACTAGCATTACAAAACTCTGTTCACCATGTGGTGAGTGTATCTGAAATTATGTGCCAGCCATGAAAGCGCGCATTTGAGTTGGATTCGTTCGTTGCTTTTGACCAGCAAATGGTCGTTATCTACATTGCACTGATCTTCATTATATTACTAACAATTTTTCTTCTTTCACTTCACACTCTGCCAATAATCGAAATCCTCAGCAGTGGGGCAGCTGTATATCAAACCTCACAACTGCTAATAACCATCAATTCCCTCGCGACAAAGCGAAAAAATACTCTTCCATAACCATTTGTCTCCAGGTGGAACAATACTAGCACTTACAAACAAAACAAAGCTGATATAACTCTTCCTCCGGGTATGGGGACAGAGAACTAAAAAACAAAACAAAAAAGGAAATACAACCAACCATTACACATTTTGAGGGGGAAGTGATAAAATTCACTACGTCTTACACAATGTACTTGAAGATTTAATGATTTCACTTCTTTTTGAAGTTGAATAACGAAATATTGTTTATTTTTTTCTGTCGCGAAAACTACGCAGCAAAAGCAAAACACGTCGGTTTCAAAGCACAGCCTGCTGCGATCTTCTCATCATGCAATTGTATGAAGCACAGAAAAAAAGAATTTCAACAGACGCGTAAAATTTCCCCTCGTTCACTTTTAAGCCCAAGCAAGCGTTAATACAACAGACTAGATTTAAGAGCTATCTGGCTTAAATATAAGAGAAATGTCCCATGCACTTATGCCAAATCTAGCATTTCATATATGTGCATTAGATAACGCTGAAAATTACATGTTTTTTCAAACTGTGAAGAGCTAAAAAACGAGTTGGTTGGATCGATAGGCAATATCACCTAGCCACTGGGATATAAAGAATCATCTTCTAAAAAGAATATCAAACAATTCAGCGCCAACATTAAATTAGAGCGAATCTGCTTTTGTAAACAATGGCTTTCGTAGTCATTAAGCACTCTTTAAGGAAGAGGAACTTTATCTCTATCCGCTGATATATGCAATTTGAAGGAATTGTGTTTTACTTCCGATAATTTAGCTGAGTATATGTTTGTTCACAAAAAGCAGATTCGCCCTAATCAAATATTGGCGCTGAATTGGCCTAATAGCGAGCTATCTAAGATGAGGATGCCTTAAAAGGTGTGGAGAAGAGCTCCGTTCTCTATTCACAAACTGTTAGAAATGGAGAGTTTGCATTTCCACTCTCCTCAACCAGTCTACTTCAATCGGGTGCCCTGAAGGTCTCTCCAATTCCTCAGTAAATATTAGCATGAACATTTCATAGAGTAGAACCTCTTTGTTCGAACACTACTTTCATCCGTTGAGTACAATGAGTACAAGCATTGTTGTTTTTGTAGCAGTCTAGGACTGGTTTGGAATAACCGGATTCCAATGCTAGTCAAAACAGCGTTTGACCTCCGTTGGAATCCAAGGGAGGATTTTTTGGAGCACCCCCCCTTAAAATTTTTTTGTTGATGGGGCCCGAGATGAAGTAATATTGAATTATTTTGCCCCCCCCCCAGATTTCCCGCCCAACAAACCCCCTCCTGGCCAATTTTGACCTTTCTTAAAAACCTACCTTTGTTTGGGGAGCCCCCCCCCGGACAAACGGCCCTCAACACAACCGAAGTACGATTGCCAAATCCCATTCCCGTGAAACCGTTCCTACTTCAATCGTTTTTCCTATCCTAGTATAATCGTACTTCAATTGCACTTCAGATGTTACAATCGATGGACTTGAAATTTCAAAATAGCAAGCGGTTTATTTAAAATTATGCCAGTTGGTTGAAGGACACTTGAAGTCCATCTTTGAACTAGGATTGTACTAGGACTGTTTACTTCAAATGGACCTTGAATTATTCATTGAAAAATAAGACACACAAATACATAAGACATAAGACAAATACATAAGACATACAAGACATAAGACCTCCACATCACTTCCTTCGGATCGAGAACCTGGAATTCCGCGAGCGACAAAATTCGGCTTCTGCGCCCATTTCGTTAGACGTCATTGGTGCGGTTGCGTCAAACGCTGAACCGGTTGAAAGGAAAAACGACACATTAAAAAAAAAAAAAAGAAGACAACATCTGACAACTGAGGAAATGACAGATGATCGATTTTCAAGTCGTGAGCCTCTAGTCCTCTCCTTTTTTTTTTTTTAAAAAAAAAAACACCCCCCAAAACCCCCCCCCCCCCCCCCCTAGGCCACCCTTTAAAATGTTCCCCGGGGGGTTTTTTTTAATTCATTTATTTCTATAAGGCACAAACACAAAAGCATTCGGTGCCTAGAATCATAAATTTTATAATTCAACAATGTATCTTATGGAGTGTCTCATAAAAGGTGTCACCGTTTTTCATTCAAGATTTAGTTCATCTTAGTAATTTTAACACCAAAATAACCGTTTGGACTGTATCCTTCTGATCGTTGTAGATGAATAAGTGATTGCGTTTGTTTATATTTATCAGGCACCGTTTAAATTACACTTTCAAAATTTCACTTAGACATTGTCAGATGTTTGATAGCCGTTAGCAGTTCAGAGTGAATAATCATTTCACATGCTTGAAACGGTTCAAGGAAATTGGAAATGTCCATGTTTATCATAATGAAGATGTCAGAAAAACTGCAAGAACAAAGAAAATAATGAAATGTGTGAAGGACTAAATTAGATGAAATCCAGCCGCTGGCCGTAAATTGAACGGCTCCTCAAGCATGCTCTGGAATGCAAACCCTGCAAGAAACAACTAGTGCACAGATTGCGTACTTCGTCATGGCTTTCTCCATCATGGCAGTCCTAATCAACAAAATGATCGTATGTATGGCGAAAGTCTTACCAATATTCCAAAAACCACCAGAATGTATCGAAAATTATGGTACACTGATAGGCAAAATAAAGTGCCCACCTCATCGTTTTTTCAATTTCTCTCATTTACTTGGTTCAAATTAAAGTAAACACACTGTATTTTTTTATTATCTTATTTTTTATATTCTTTTTAAGTTTTACTTATGGAATACTGAAAAAAAAGGAGTTTTACTTAAAGAAAAAAAAATCAATTTGTGTTGAAAAAAAAAAAACAGTGACAAAATAAAGTGCCCACTTCATTGAAGCTACAGAAAACATAAATTAAAGTAAAATAAAAGCATTTCAATAATTGATGTGTCCTCCTTTGGCCTTCAGGACCTCCTGCAGGCGCTTCGACATGCTCTCGACCAGGTTCTTTAGGTGTTGTGGATCTAGCTCTTCCCAGGTGCGCTCCAGGGATTCAAAATAGTTATTTTTATTGGTAACATCAGTTTTGTCAACCCTGGCATCGAGAATCGCCCACAAATTCTCGATGGGATTGAGGTCCGGGCTTTGTGGAGGCCATTCCAGCGGTTTGATCCGACAAGACCGAAAGAAAGACTTGGTCTTCTTGGCAGTAGCTTCGGGTCGTTGTCCTGCTGGAATACGAACTTCTCTTCAAGGCCCGTCTGGATCAGCGAAACCTCCAGATTTTCTCGCAAAATGTTGATGTAAGAATCCGCCGTCATTATCCCGTCGATTTTCACAATGCTTCCCACTCCACCCCACGAAAAACACCCCCAGACCATCACATTTCCTCCTCCATGCTTCATCGTGCCTTGGATGTGGCGCTCCTGAAGCTTCTCTCCCGATCTGCACCAAACACGAACCCGCCGCTTTCGGTTAAACAGCTCGAATTTTGATTCGTCCGTCCAGATAACCGTTTCCAGAACTCCCTGGGCTTATCAGCATGCTTCTTAGCAAACTTAAGCCGTTTGGCTTTGTTTGCCTTGCTGATAAATGGGCGCTTCCGGGCAAGTTTGCTATTCAACCCCTGTGCTTCGAGACGGCGACGAACAGTTCGACCGGAAACTGATAACTGAAGGGTTTCCTGGATCTCGCGGACCGTTTCCTTCGGGTTCTTCTTGACTTCGCGCATGATCTTGATGTCCGTTCTCGCATCCGTTTTCCGCTTCCTGCCTCTGCCAGGGCGATCCACCATTGATTCAAACGTTTTAAGCTTCAGAAGAATTTTGCCAACCGCTGCCTTACTGATACTGTACTTCTTAGCGACAGCCCGGTGCGTTTCACTGTTTTGCACATCACGAACAACCAATTCTCGGATACACAAGCGAATTGCTTTCGAAAGCACTGCGTTCTCCATTTTTTTCAATTGAATCAAATGCGATCACGTATACAAATGCACCAAGTTGAGCCGTTTGCTTCAAAACATGTCAAAATATCAAAACATAAACAATCGAGGGGTCTTCCAATGGAAACTTATCGAAAACATATCGATTTTTGAAGTGGGCACTTTATTTTGTCACTGTTTTTTTTTCAACACAAATTGAAACACAAAACTCCTTTTTTTTCAGTATTCCATAAGTGAAACTTAAAAAGAATATAAAAAATAAAATAAGAAAAAAAAACTACACTGTGTTTACTTTAATTTGAACCAAGTAAATGAGAGAAATTGAAAAAAACGATGAGGTGGGCACTTTATTTTGCCTACCAGTGTATGTGATTTCACCTTTTAATGGAATGGAAAGCTTCCTCTTATTTTAAAGAACCCAACGTAAAAATCAACATTGAGTGTTAACTATTGAGCAGCTTTGCAAAACCATCTGTTTTCTCATGTTTCAAAGCTGTATGGAAATACATCTTATTTTTCTAAAAGGACTTAGCTCCAGCTTACAAGATGTGCGGAAAAGTGCATCATGAGGAGTGTATCGAAAATAAGCTATCCACAAAACTTTCTTTCAAATTATGTTGAAAACCGATATTTTATTCATACAAAAATTTGATCCTTTATTGTACGAGGTTAAACTTGAACATAATGAAGACCGGATGAAATTTAAGTTATTCCTTCACGAATTTTCGAACTTTGGATCGAATGCTCTTCATCAAGTTCCGGACAAGTGTTGCATCGCATTTTTTGGACGCTTGAGCCCAAATTTTTTTGAACTCCTGCATGTTCCCAGCTGCCTTACCAGTCTTCTTGAAGACCTTCTTCACGATTGCCCAGTAACGTTCGATGGGTCGAAGCTGAGGGCAATTTGGTGGATTGATATTTTTCTCAACGAAATCTATACCCTTTTCCGCAAGCCAATTGAGAGTGGTTTTGGCATAGTGAGCCAACGCTAAAGCCGGCCAAAACAGTAGAGGAGTACTATGCTTCTTATATAAAGGCAACAATCTCTTCTGGCGACACTCAGATCGATAGATTTCCGTATTTATAGTTCCGGTAGTGTAAAAAATGGTTGACTTCAAACCACAGGAACATATTGCTAGCCATACCAGTACTTTTCGATCGAATTGCTCCACTTGAATCGACCTGTCCGCATCGCTCACATCCTCCCCAACGACGACAGTAAAGTATTGTGGACCTGGAAGGGTTTTTGAGTCCTCCTTTACATAGATCTCATCGTCCATCAAAACGCATGCATCCGGACGCTGCAAAAGACGCGAATACAATTTCCGGGCCCTTGTTGCTGCTCGCTTCTTCTGTTCTGCACTTTGTTTCGAGATTTTATGCTTCTTGTAGGTCTTCAGGTGGTTTCGCCTCTTGATACGCTGGATCATTCCGACGCTCGTTCCTGCTTTTTTGGCCAAATCACGTATTGACATTGATTTGTTCTTCATGATTAGAGATACCACTTTCTGCTCCAGTTTCGGGTTGGAAGAACCGGGTTTTCTGCCTCTTCCTGGTAGCTCATCCAAAGAATAGTGTTCCCCAAACTTATTAATGATGGTTTTAACACTCGCATGATGAATTCCAAACCGCTTTGCCAATTTTCGAATAGTAATACCCTTCTCACTTAGCCATGTGTCCAGAACCTTAATTTTCACTTCCTTTTCAATACGCGACATTTTGAAAACGCAGAATTTGAACCGCACAATCAAGTAAACAAAAGAAAGCTGATAGTCAAACGCACAGCATGCAGTGTTCAGAGCATAAAAACCATCACAAATACATGCGTACAACGCAAATGTATGTGGATAGCTTATATTCGATACACTCCTTATGCGAAGAATGGCCTGTATCTTTGCCTGAGCTCAACCCACTAGACTTTTTTGTTTGGGATTATATACTTTAACAAAGAGGCCCCACGAAGGGACATACTTTAAATCGTTTCAAGAAACATTTGGTTGAAATTTGGAACCAAATTCCTCAGGAAATCGGGTGACTCAACTTCGAAGGGTTTACAAAGCGTTTGCACAAAGTTTTCAACGAAAAGGGTGAAAGGTTTGAATTGAATTGATATGGTTTGTTTCTTTTACATGTAGCTTTCATATGGACAATAAATAATTTGATTTGGTTGATTTCGTTAAGCTGCAATCCCATTTTATTGTGAGATACCCTGTATTTGTATGTAATAACTTACTATTCAGTAGCAACCGCAACAGTGTAGACCGAAAAGCAACGGGATGGTTTTCGCTGCTTCAGTAGTAATAGTAGCATAGAGCGTGAGGTGGTTCAGTGGATAGTCCAATTGCATTGCCATTGGTCAATTTGACCATAAGTCCAGATAGAGCGTCTGTCTGAAAAGGTAGGGTTGTTTCATTGCCGTCGGTCGATTTCTGTGTGTACATTAAGGCAGCTCGTGACAACATTAGTCCAAAGCGACTTGTGATCTACGTTTGAATGCAATGTTGCTTGGAATGCATGCAAATACGTTCCTTTTATGTTTTCCATCATTATAGCGAGTCTCCAAGTCACATAGGGCTAATTTAGCCTATCAATGTTGTTTCGAGTTGCAGTGCACCGTTTCAAAATTTAAAATGTTTGTCTTGGTTACTTACCATAAGTTAACATTATTACGAAAAGAAATTCACTATTGGATAAAAATAGGAACCTGAGACTAATATGGCTACAGTTACGCAATATGTATACAAAAATAATACCTGATAATGTGGATTCTTGTGCGCCATGTTTTTTGCGATACTTTCTGTACATTTCAAATTTCATCCGAATGCTTTAAAAACTGAATAAATCATTTATCACATGGACATGCATCTGTTATAATTTCTATGGAAGCATTGGTATGCTCGTTCATTTTGATACATAAAAACGTTTAGCATTTTAAAATCGTACTACATTTTGCCAACGCCCTTGCTGTTGGTTGTTACGTTGACTATGCATTCAGGGGCAGCTAACAATTCAACATTCACCCATATTCTCAGAAAGCTGTCCTGCAAAACTGACCAGATTATGATTGATAAAAGAAAAGCAATTACGACCGGGAGAAAGACTAGCAAGGGTTTGGGGTTCTCTTATGCTAATGCTACTAAGTAGGCGTTAAAATTGAACTTGAATAATCAACCTTTTTACACTTTAGGCGGGAAAAGATGAAGAGCGCATGTAAATTTTTTATCAATGACACCATGTACCATTATGACTAACCCTTTCTACCCTTCTATTTTCTGCCAGTCTAACCCATGGGTTCTCTCCAATCATACTAATAAAGGATGTTCATCAAAACCGATCAAAATTCGGTCGACTTAAACTAGATAATATGTATTTTGAAGGTGTGAGCGTACAAAAAGATGCATGTATTCCGATTTTTACACTCTCCAGTTTTCAAAAAACTCAACAAAATTTTTGATTTTGAATTTTCATGGCGGTAGTTTTGTTTGACGGCCTGGAAATTCTTTTTCGGTCAACCGGAAACTTTGTTTGGTATTTTTCTGAATTTCATTCCTTTAAATTACAAAAAAAATATTTTTGTCTCCAATAGCGAATATTGACATTCATCAGATCCCACAATGAACCTGTCACGTTTTTGCCAGATCTTGCAAGCTGTCATCACAGTAAAACAGTGCTACAGTTGTATGAAATCAACGGGATTCAGTTTATACCGAAAGAACTCAACCCACCAAACTGTCCCCAGCTCAGACAGATAGAGAGATTTTGGACCATTATGAAGAGGAAGCTGAAGGTGAATGGCAGTGTCGTCAAAAGCATCAATGATTTAAGAATCAAGTGGAACAAGATTGCCAAAACGATGGATGAGAATAATGAGCACCGGTTGATGAAATATATTTTGGGAAATCTACAAGTTTCTTCGAAATCGAGATGATTACCCAACAAACATCGGTGTTGAATTAGAGCTTGTTCAAACAAATTTGGAGAAGCTATTCAGCTATTAGAGAAGAAACAGCTGAATAGCTTCTCCAAATTTGCTTGAACAAGCTCTAATTCAACACCGATGTTTGTTGGGTATTGTTTTTTTGTATTTTCCCTCTAAAGTTTACATAAATTCGAACATTTTAGTTAAAACAAAATACTATTTTGTTAATGTATATCCGAAATATACGCAATAGTCTATGTTCCAATTCTAACTGGGCCACACCTTATTTTCGTTCTCTTTAAGGTATTTTCGTAACTTGTCCGGGGGAGAGATTTGCTTACGTGACTTTGTCGTGATATGCATGCTAACGCTTCCAATAGGAAATTGATTAATTAGCGAGCTGATGTTCTTGAGCAATGCTCTGTGAACTACTCAGCAGGCAACATTACTATGTCTTTTACGAAGCATGGAGTCAACATCCAAGGTTATTATGCCATACAGCAGGCAAGCAGTGTTTCTTTGAAAGCTGTGGATCATTAATGTCAGAAAGTTATTGCCGTAGAAATCAATTGGTAAAGTTGTTGATGGAAACATTTCTCGTAAGCCCAGATGGCAAGGAGAATGAGAACACAAAGCCTGCCTTTTCCACACCAATTCTAAAGCCCCGCCCCCCACCGCCCTCCGGGCCCCTTCCCCCCATTTAGAACCCTCCACCCGCGCTCCAGTGGTACGTGGCGTATTCCCCCCTTCCCCTTGCTTTTCTTTTTGTGTTTTGTGAGCCCCCCCCCCCACACAACAATCTATTATTTTTTTTGTCTCCCCTCCTTCTTTGTTTTCTTTTTTTTTTTTTTCTTTTTTGATTTGTGGTATAATCGCTATGCCGCCTTTGTGGCCTTATATTTGGTATATTTAAAAAATAAAAGTTTAAGGGAGGTTGAAGCGCAATACCCCACTGGCCCCGAAAATTAAATTATCGTTTATTTTCGGGAGCCGCACGAGAGGCGAGAGAACAAATAATTTTTTTGTCCCCCGCCGCGGCGCAGGTGTCTTTTAAGAGCGCCCTCGTGTTTAATGCGCCCCCCATGCACTGCCCTCAGTGGTGCGATCGATAGGTTACAATTCCTCCTAGTTGTGATTTTATTATTAGGGAGTAAGTAAATTATCGTTTTGGTTGAATTGAAAATGACTTTTTGATGTGTGATGATCACTGGCGATTTTAACAAAGCTGCCCTTGAAACTCAACCTCTAATGAGCATCAAGAAACGAGTAGTCATAGAAACATAATGAGTTGATTTGATCGTCACACTTGATTTTGACATCTGAGATTTTCAAAACAAATAAAATTCATCTACACTGACTCGAAATGCTTTTCATAGCGTTTGATAGTGAGTGATAAAAACAGACACTGAACAACAGCACACAGCTTTGGTTGATTCAGAAAGAACATTCGTGCATTGTACGAAGACAATACAAAGAGCTATGAATATTTTCACAGAAACGTCTCTCTGGTGGCTGTATCTGACAGATCTACTATATCGACACGAAATGTAATTGAAAAAAAAAAACGAAAGCTTTTATTTAATATTCCTGACATGGAGTTTGATCCTTTATTCATGAGAAGGGCTGTTATTGAATCCGTGGTTGATCCCACTAGGCCATGTTGTGGTTAATGAATATGAAGTTGTGACTCTCGACGGCGATTTAATTTTTATTTCGGGAAAAATGAATAATTCCCACCCACCCCAGCAGCAACACCAACATGTATGATTACGAATGAAGAGAAGCAGCGAATAGCTGATTTTAACGACATTCAATTCGTGCCTTGTACAAAAAGGTGTAATAATAGCATTTTACCCAGGTGCAAAGCAATCTGAATGTTTCATACAATTTACGAGAATTTGGTTCTATGTACAAACTCCATGTTTACGAAACGAGTGAAGGCTAATTTACGAGAATAAATATTCAGTGTGGTGCTTATAAACCGACATTAAATCCTTATCCGTCTGAGGTTTTCGTCTTTAAAAAGTAAGTTTTTTTCAACTTTTCGTGGTTCAAATCAATGAACGTCTTATTTAGTTTATCTAAGAAAGTGTATAAATGGTTGAATGTCGTGTCCAGTTTAAATACTTTATGAGTTACAATAAAAAATGAAATCGACCCCTGCATATTAGGCTGCTATGAAGATGAACCTTACAACTTTATTAGAATTTTGTTTTAAATATTTTCAACCTGAATAAGGAAAAGGGTTGACGTACATAAAAAATTTGATTTCAGTAGCAATTTGCTGTTCTAATAATTTAACTTGGTACTGTCATGATATTTAAGAATATTGTTTGAAATTTTTTGTTGCAATCTCTCAAGTAACACTTTAATACCAACTGCAGCTACACGGAAAAAAAATCCGTGCCCATATCCGTGAACTGCAGTCATGAATTCGAGAACAAGCACAAATACACCCTGAACTGAATCACATAATCGTGAACTAAATCACGTTTAAAGGTAAAATTTTTGAAAACGTGAACTAGTTCACAGTCCGTTTTCATTTTCGGGAACGCTTTTGTTTCTGTGTATCGAAATATTCGTTCCTGCTCGGGCTATCATGATGTTTTAAATAACAACAAAACAAGAACTTTTCTTGATATTCAATTAGCTTATTGGGAGTAGGGGCAAGTGTGCCATCTTAAGCATTTTATTTTCTTATAATTGTAAAGTGATATTTGGATGAACGGACATGCTTGCTATATATTTTGTTATGTTGGCTGTTTATACAACCAAAATGATAACATAATCAGTAATTAAACAACTACAATTGGATAATAGGATAGAAGAAATTGTTATCAATTTTATATTGAACTTTGGTCGGGAAACTGCCGCAAATAATGTCAGTGAAAATATATGATTTCTGCAGTGAACCGCCCCTTCGAATCTCGGAAAGGGTTACGGAAAGGTGATGGATTGTCGTGTTAGCTATTTAATATTGCATTGGAGAGTGTGATAGAGTTTCACGAGAATACAATCCTAGCCTTCCACCACGAGTTCAGATCGACGGATGCAATTGGAGCGGTAGACGAATAACTGGGTTCATTGGTGACCGCCGATAACGACACCAGCAGAAAGATACAAAAGTGCATTATGGCTGGCAATCGTGCGTACCTTTGTACTCCGATGGACGCTAAGATCGAACTGTAGGTGTTGCGTATGATCTCCGGTGGTGTGCAGATGAATGTTTTGTAAAAATATGTTTTATACAAAAAATATAAACTTCTTGAACATTGATTAAACAGGACTATACTTTTAAATATATCGCTCTTTCAGCGATAAACATGATCTTTTTTGGTTCTCAAACACATAGCTATGTGGTTTTCATTCAGATCATGGTTTCTTGAGTGCTCAATATAAACTAATAAAGGATCCGAATTTTGACTGGGTGTGTACGAATGTGTTGCATATGGCTCACTACTTTGTGAACTTAATATAAGTCGCAAAAATCGTTTTTGTGGAAAACTGCTGCCAATTATTGCTACAGCGGAGGTTATCATATGCCCTGCTGCTATTTATTCCAGAATTGAAGAAGTTGTTAAAATAAAAGCTGGGAATGATAACTAGTACACTGTAGCCAATAGACCCGAATTAGTAATGTTCACAATTGCATGCTCGATTAGTGTATAGTTTATGGGTTTCCTACCTCTTAGTGATGATGTAAACTGTGTGTGTGTCATCCTCTATCCCTCACCCAACCGGGGGCGTTGGGCGAGTAGAACTGCGAATAATTTGATCAATCATATGCTCTGCAATGGTGCCCTTTTTGTTATGGAACCTCTTAGTGATGATGTAAACTTGCCTTAAATATGGCTTTTCGTAGATTCTATTGATTTTCACCTTAAAACCCCAACTTTTGAAAAGAAAATGCCCACATTTTGACATTTTTTATATTTTTCAGTTCAGCCCATCTTGATGTTCAAACCCAAGGGTTGAAAGATTACCTACCTTCTGATGGTGAGTCCTCATGCTACTTCAAATTCGAGTAGGGTCGGGAGAATGTACGGTTACTCAAAAAAGAGTAGTTGGGAGTCACACGCTGTTTATTTGCATTGCGATTGCATTTGGGTCGGGTTTGAGACCGTTTTGACTGAGTTGAGTAAATCGTACTGAAATTTGGAATGTTGAGAAATATCGTGCTCCAGAAGCAGTACGAATCATTTTATTGTTGCTGACTAATGGTATAGAAATCCTACGTACTGATAAAGGGCTTCACTACGATAGACGGCAGATCCATCAATCATATTATGCTATGAAGATGAAATCCTGCGGCGTTCACTGCAGAATGATTTATAAGTGTTTGTGAGCAAATATTGACGTGTAGGAAACTGAGATAGTTTTTTGTTCCATTCAATATTAATCTAAGTAAAGAAATAAGGATTTATGCCTTCAGATAAAACCAAATCCATCCTATTCTAGGAAACACGTTTCAGCAGATGGGCGTGAATGACAAAGGTATAAATGTATATCTGACATCCAAGCATCCAGTGATCGATTCATCTGGCAGATGCTCAACTTTTCTATAGAGAATGAGTTACCGGAGTTCATTCATTTATTTTATGAGTGCATATAGCGTGTCTATCCCATATTATATGGCACACGATGATAAGCGCAACAGGACTTCCTTTGTACCACGTGATTAGTAACAACGTAAGGACTCACCCACCCTTTTTTCTGGCTCCATTTCTGCTTGTTTACTTTCTTTGCTTCCGTATGCACAAGTCTGATGGGGAGATATATCGTTTGGCCCACCTTTAATACTTTGTTTATACAGAAGCATTGTTTGCATGATGTGTTAGGAACCATTTTCGTGTGCTTAAGATTTCCCCATTTAAGCCTGCTTTGCTGGCGAAACGCGTGGCAATTGGAATATTTACCTACGTTATTAACAGTCACGTATCATCCTGAAAGCTCGTGAGCTTTATAAACGCAATAAAATCAATGTTTCACTTAAACTTATGACTGCAATGATGTTCAGTCAAAATTTAGAGTCGGGTCTTCTACTACACAGCGGGTTGTACCATCCACCCATCCTAAGTTATTGGTGGTGTTCAAAATAATTGTACTAAGTTTTAGTAAGCACAATCTTTCTATAGACCTTAGCCACAAGCCAGACATAAGCACCATTGGATGCAAATCGGAAGAGAAATATCAAGGTGGGTGGGTGGTACTGTTGTTTGCTATCAGAGAGGCTAGTTGTACTGTTAGGTACACAAACACAAAGTTCAATCACACGAGACTATGCATAATTATTCTAAAGAGGATCATTATCCACATTGCAACAATTGCAGTGACCAGAAAAGGAAACGCACTGCAACATTTTTTATTTCTTTTTTGTAATCGTCCTCTACGGTTTCAATGATACTATACGTTTCGGTTATAAGTCGGCGAAGACACAAATAGCTTCCGCTCGGCATGTTAAGAGCAAATGAAACCATAAACTTCAAAAGGAGAAATGAGTTTGAATCTCAGCATGGTTCACGGATGTGGAAAACTACCATAGGAAACGTTTTTATGGGTCGTATGTGGTCTGCTGAATGTTACAAGGATTTAATGGGACACGACACGGAAAGAGACGGAAGATAGCTGAAATTACACTATTTTTTTTGTTTCACATGTGCTAGTGAGGGAGTTGCACTAATAAAAAAAATCGAATAAGACTGGTTGTGTAGTGGTATTTGAGTTTGAAAAAGCTTGAGAACGGCAGCTAAACAAAGGTCTCATGAAAAATATTGAAAACATATCAGAAAAACAAAATTAAATGGTCAAGTGATAGTGATAGTAGAAATGTAGAATTTGAAAATTACCTTAGAAACACTTAAATGCTCATAACTTTATTTAAATTATACATAAATGAAAAGTTTAACAAGCATAAAAAATTTCAAAACTGTTATTAAATATTTAAAAACTTCCAATATATAATCGAAATTTTCTTTGGATAAAACCAAAATTTTCCATAAAAGAATCACAAAAACAATAAAAGCATAAATTTTTCACAAAAGCATAATTTTTTGTAAATAAATCAAAAATACCCAGTCTTTCATAAAAAGCAATTAATTTTTTTATAAATAGTGTAGTAAAATTATTAAGATAAAAAATTCAAGTTCAAATATGTCCGCAAAACAATCAATACTCTTTTTAAAATTAGAGCGCAAATGCAAATAAGATATCAAAAATATATACATTCCAAAAAAACTCCAAAATTCTCATATTACAAAGAAAATTCTCCATAAGAAGCTAAACATTTTCCATATTTTAAGAGAGTACTCCCGCAAGCTGCCCAACTAACAAGAACATAAGCAATGGTAAGAAGGAGGGCTGAATTGTATTGACATTTAAATGAGGATTTAACTTTACGCTGTGTTGTGCTATGAATCTGTAGTTTGCATTCGAATAGACTGGAAATTGTCTCGCTTTGAAGGAAAAATTGTCATTTAATTTGAAAATTTTAAAATGGAATTATTTTAAATTTTTTTGTGGAAATTGTATCTTTAATTGGTAATTTTATTGCTTTCTTACTTGTTTTCTTTTTGCGTTTTTTTTTTTAATTTTTACAATATATTAATGAGAATTACAAGGTTTTTTATCGGTACTGATCATTTTTTGATTGATTTTTGTAATTTTTGTATTGAGAATTTTAATTTTGAAATCATGATTTAAAAGGAAATTTTTATTTGGTTTATTGTAATTTTTGATTTTTTCATAGTTGAAAATCATTGAATTATGACAAGTTTCAATTAAGTTTTAAGCATTTAAGTTTTTCTGAGGTAATTTTAAATTTCAGCACTGTCAGCGCTCCTATTTATTTACTGCAATTTTTGATTTTTTTTTTGAAAATTCAAAGTTTTTTTTAATTTGTATTTAAGTCACTGAAAATTTTAAATTTTAATTTACTTTTTAAGTGTGCAATTGCTATTTTTTGCAAAGGCAAGGTTATTTAGAAATAAACGTAAAAATATAAATGGAAAGGTTATCAAGCAAAATTGGTCATTAGGCCGAATGGATCATTCTGATATAATTCATAGTAGAAAAATGTAATATTAGCACGCATCAGAATTTATGCAGTGGTAGAACAAGTACATTTTTGCAAAAGAGTCGCCTGCTGCAAAATGTTGAGGCCCGCACACCACCAACAGTTTAAATATACAATTCAATCGAACGCGGAGAATAGAAAACAGGAAGAGAAAAATTTCACGTGGTTTTTGCCGTCAGCTTCAAACAGTTTTGCGTGTGATCGTTTTTGATAATTTGATTAAAAAAAGCATTTATTTAGTTGTTTTTAATTGTTTTTATTATTTAGTTGAAAGTATCCATTCCATCACATGTATACAATAATTGACCAGCAATCAATATTGTTGCTGGTGTTGTTGATTCGTTTGTACGTGACTTTTAGCCTGATGCTGGTTCATCATGCCAAGGAGACAGCCTGGACCCTACATATCAGACCCATCAATACATGGTCTGGGACCAACCACGCTTACCACTACACCACCGGCGCCATCTCAGCATGCGACGAAATTCTGTGCGAAACAAATCTGTATCGCACTATGTTTTAAACCATAGACTGGTGGCAGCAGAAACGTTTTTTCGCCTGTAGTCCATGAATGTCATGACATTTCCTTCCATGACGGTTTCTCTCTTGCGTGTAAAAATTTGGTCTTAATGAAAAAATGTAACATGTTGTGGAAATAATATCAAAATACAGTACATTTACCATCACTGGTTATATGTTAGCGTGAAGCCTTTTAGGAGTTACTTACTTACTAATTTACTTACTTCAATTATGCATGTTTGCTGTTTTCCTCAAATTTCGAATTTATTTCATTTTATCTACCACGATTACTTTATCTTGATTCACTTTAGTAGTTATTTTTTTGACAAGGGAGTTTTCATTTTCATTTTTCTTCCGTTTTTTATGATGACCAAGGGTTGAATGCAAAATGTAAATTAGTGATAATAAGTGATATGTTCACTTACAATTCGGACATGTTGAATAAGGTCTCAGGTTCATTACTCATAATGAAGGTATTTTATGTTGAACCGGGTCTTTCTCAAGATTGCTTTGACATAAAATTGTATTCACTCATAATGAGGGTATTTTATTGTTCTTTCATAAAACAATTTCAGAAGCACACTGAACATTTTTTTTCGTGAATGCGCTTTCTCTCGTTTTTTAAACACAGTTTTCATACATTGAACCATGTCTTATACATTGTAAGCAATATTTGTTACTGCATGTCATCAGCAAAATGCTTGCATTACACCTTATTCGTGCAATGTACGAAATGAATTTCGTGCGGACCAGCCACCCGCTGCTCCTTTTCAATCTATCAACCCGAATATGTGAACATGTTTGTGTCGCCATTTGTGTCAAAAACCATTTGTTTACCTAGAAATAAAATTAAAAGCATCACATGCATTTCGACTCCGTCTTCATTTATCTCTCTACTTCTTAGGGGTCACCATAGATTAGAGAGATGAACCACGGATTCAGTAGCAGCTATTCCCAATTGGACAGGATCAATTCGCAAATCAGAAAAATTAAAACCGAACATGACGATGAAATCTCTCCCTCCCACTATGGTACGAATGTACAGATTTCGCGACCAAAATCGATAACTCGAAAACCATTAACTTTAGACACATGATGTCTCAAGAAGATTTAATTAAAAAAAATAAGATCTATCTTTCGGTGTGGTTGGTGACTAGGGTGGTCATATTATGTTCATAATAAAAATTTTAGCTTTTTATTCTTATGATTTAGGGGACTTTTTGCTTGTACAGAATTGTAGATATTTTAATTTAATGAAACGTTGCTGAAGAAACTTAGCTTCTATCTCATCTACGTATCGTTTTATAACAGTTTTTCTAACTTTCCTTGCGGTTAGACATAAAAAAACATTATTTCTGCTCAAACTTTTTTCTTTCAATTTCAATTTGAATTTGTGAGGATGACTTTTAAGGGCAAATAATTACGCACATGTTGAAGATACAAGGTAGTTACTAGTTACTGTATACAAAAAGTTGTAGAGGTGGAAGTGTTACAAAAAATTACATTTTTGCAAGATATCTTACTCCTTTATTCTCAATTGTTTTCAAACACAGAGTACGTAAACTGAAAAGGCAAACTTTGATCTACAAGATCTATGCAAAATCGTTTGTCCCCTTTTGTCCCCTTCAAGAGAAAAACTCGTTTTAAAATTGGTAGTTTTGCATTTTCTCTGCACAATTTTCGATCAGCAGCATCAACAATTATCATCAAAGAGTGTAACAACGCAAATTTTTTTATGATAATGTTTATATTTTTATATTAACCCATCTCCATTTGTTTATTTACATTTATATCACAGACAAACAGACATAACACATTGAACATTTTGCACTACATATCATGGTCACTTAAACAAACTAGCGGCATCTGTTGAGCACACTGTGATGGATGATAAAGCTGGACAGATGGCGGTAGTGTGTTAAAGTCAAACGTAAGAAAATCGCATGCTACTGGTGGCGATACTACCAACAAAGAAACATTTGAATTGACCGTTTAATGCGTAATCGATGAAGAAACTGCAAGAGTTATGTCTGTTTGTCTGTGTTGACATATTCACATTTGTTTACTTACATTGAATTTGTCCATTCGTACCATAGTGCCTCCCCACAGCTGAGCAGCAGACAAACGTTCGACTTCTTCTCATTTACCTGTGTGAAAACTTGATATCAAGTAGCAATCCTCAGGATACCAAGTAGCAATAATCTAACAGATGGCGCCACAGATTTGTTTTTAATGGTAAGGAAAAACGGGTTGCCAGTCAAATTGTCAACTTTAATGTAGCAATAAGTTGACTAGGCGGCGCTACTGTGCAAGATAATTCCAACGTAACTAGATTTGAAATTTTATACACAAATTTGAACTGTTTGGTTCGAGTTTGAATGTCTGTCTGCGATTGAGCTATTTTTCATTTGAAGTCGATAAAGTAGAATCGTCAAGCATGCTCTTTTTTGCTTTTTCAACTAAATTATATTAGTTCTCTGTGCACGAATGTTTTTTTTTTTTTTGAGTATACAAATGTTTGTTTTGACAGCGTTTGTGGTATTGCATAAGGATTGCATAAGTTATCCACATATTTTTCCTTCAAATCATATAAAAATATGATGTTTTTTTCAAACATATGGATGATTTTTTATTTTACGGGATTGAACTTGAACATTGCGAAGACCGGATGAAATGAATATTATTCTATCACGAATTTGCGAATTTTTGATAGAACACTTTTCTTCAAGTTCCAGACAAGTGTTTCATCAAATTTTGTGAAGGCCTTAGCCCAATTTCTTTTGAACTCTTGCATATTCTCAACTGCTTTACCAGTCGGTTTGAAGACCCTCTTCAAAATCGCCCAGTAGCGTTCAATGGGCCGAAGCAGAGGACAATTTGGCGGATTGATGTCTTTCTTTCAACGAAATCTATACCCTTTCTTTCCAGAATAATTCACTGAATACAATGTTTGGATAAGTTGCAGAAGGTTGAGTGGTGTTACTCTTGAGACCATATTTTTTTTAATGCACAACATTACTATGATAGAATGAGAAGTGAAAGTATAGAATTGATTAGTAAGAGAAAGGATATATGGAAATTTTGAAATGGCCTAGCTTGAAAGCGAGCGAAGGGCAAATTCATGTTGACAGTACAATCGAACAGCCATTTCATATACCTAACTCACAGGGGTTGGGATCTTTACTTTTTCTGCCATCTCTTAAATATGAAAAAAAATGAAACAACCCAACCACACGAAACTCAAACGCTAATATTGCCCTTTGTGCTGAACATTTTAGTGCTCCTCCGCGCCATCGTCTACAACACCTCGGCTACATGTCACATCTGTAAGATGTCTTTGACGCATATGTACCTATTTCTTTATAATCCAAAGAATTATGCGCCGAACAACGGAAAAGCCTAAAAACACGAAGTTCAATCGTTAAAATTGCCCTTTGTATTGAAAACGTTATTGTTTTTTTCCGCCATATCGTCTATAATACCAAGGCTAAATGTCACATCTGGTAGATGTCTTCGATGATCCATAAAATTATACGCCGAACAAAGCCAAAAAACTGCGGGAGAAAACATTCTACCGCGAAAAAAATATCTAAGGGTTTGCGATGTAGACTGTGCAAAAATGTTAACGCACCTAACCAAGCAGGTAGCAATTTGAAATCTTGTGCAAATTTAACATCGTTTAAGTTGAAGCATCTTCTTTGTATTGCAAATTTGCTGCAGTAACTGAATGATGCTTCGCACTCATGCGACATTGGACGATTAACATGCGATACTAGAACAGCGAAGTGAGTCCCATTTGCTCTATAATTTGACGCCAACGAGCATCCAATCAACTGTGGAAATTTTGGGTTTTCAGATCAAGATAATGTTATTTATTTATTCAAAATATGATCGACAACAAAAATTATACATCTTCATGAATCCTGGTGAGTGTGAGCTTTATTGCTTATCTTGACAGATACGCGTATTTCGTCTACAATGTGCAGACTTCTTCAGTGTCGTGTACTAATACTCGACGGAACATCTGTATAATCTGTATAAATATGTCATAGGATAGTATATCAAGCTTTTTGTTTGGGATATATGTAGATAAATTATTTCCGATACATTCCTGTGCAGCAAAACTCTTTTGGGCTTGAAAATAGACACTGTCAGTGTACCTTTCCATCAAATCGTGTAGAAAGTACTGATATGCATTAAAAATGGACCAATTTCAGATGGCGGTGAAAAAAAAATATTACAAAATATAATTCAATGAAACAAATTGTCCTAATATCAAACGTTCATTTAGCCTTCTACAAAAATGCTTCGTCACCCTGCCGGGCAGCCTTATGGCAATTGATCGGAACCATTGCCTTGGCCGGTGAAAAGATGAATGTTGCAAATGTAGAAAATAAGCAAAAAGATTAGTTATTTCCATTTAATTCCAACTACCTCTATTGCTTATCTTGACAGATACGCGTATTTCGTCTACAATGTGCAGACTTCTTCAGTGTCGTGTACTAATACTCGACGGAACATCTTCATGTTTTTCCCATTATGAACGTTTACCGTTGTCATGCAAAATTGGTGATTGGCGAAATTGCCTTGGATGTTTTTGTTATTATTTATTGGCAAAGAGTATTAAAAACCAGCTGATTGGATATTTTAACTTTCACTGAAAGCAGCTCGGGTAAATACTTATAATTTATTTATTCGTACAGTACCAGCGGAAAATAAAAACCCAGAGATTTTGTTATACCTACAATAAATAGATGGAAAAGGACATTAATAAATATATGCCTACTTAATAAAACACGGCGCTTGCGTTCTCAGCTCAGATTGTATCGTGATATCATCTGAAAGTAAATAACAGGTAACGTTCGTTTTCAATTATTTCGTTACCTGGTTTACAAATCCCCATCATACACAAATCATCATTCCTACCAACGCAAGTCCCAGTTGCTATACCTAGCGATGGTATAATAGATTAAACTTGGGAACAGAACCTATCATTCAAAAAGTTTAACCTTTACGCTGACGTTCGTGCTTTACACTTTTATCTCAAGTATGGACCCAGGATATCAATTACAGTTGGAAATCTTATCGGGGGCATACCCCCATTTCCTGGACATTTCATCCGATAGTTCAAGCTCATTAAATACAACACTAAGTGCTTCAGAAGGTGACATAACCGAGAATGATAACGCAATGGAACGATGCTGCTATCCGGATCAACAACACCGTTGCTTGCAGTGTGAATGGCCGATCAACGAATGTCTCGACAGCGAAGAGGATGACGAGGAGGAAATACAGAAACCACCAGCAAGCGAGAACGCAAGTCAACAAAGCGTAGAACAACAACAGGAGCAGCAACTTCAGCAACAGCCATGTCAAGAACATCAGCCATTACCCAGTTTTGAGCAGTTGTTGGCTTCCCTTGGTTTAGCGGCTGGATTTGTGATCTACAGGAACAGACATCAGTGAGTGACAAGTGATTGGAAGTTGGAAGATGTGATTTTGGAATAATTTGTATACGAATCATTGTAAATAGTGTCATATTTTTTTTTATAATAATATGCGCATGTTTTGTCCCATTGATATTATTATTCTATTCAATTCAAATGAAGGTCCCGATCAGCAACAAGAGTTTGATCGCTGTTTGCCATTCATAAAGGAATTCGAAAGACTCACTCTGATGGGATGCTTTGTTGTAAACTTTAATATTTCATTTTCTGGTACATCCTTGATCTTTTGGGGAGAACTAAACCTGTCCGAGCGAGTATTAGATACTGGATCAATGGGAACAGTTTCTCGAAAGAGAACACGAATATTGGATGCTTCTTCTTTATAAAGGAGAGCATTCGCTTCGAGCGTTCAAGCCTTTGATTCGTTTGTTACCAAATTAAGTTTCACTCAAGCCGCACTATTTTTATTTTATTGGCATAACGTCATTACCCAACACACAATATCCCGGCTGCTCCTCTACAATTTCGTGGGCACATTGATTTTACACCATTTGATCTAACCATCGTGCCTCTCGTCATCTTGTGCCACCATATTTGACTAGCTTACGAATACTGGGTTTGCCAGCAAACCCACCAGCCAAGCCAGCAAGCCACCTCCAGACTCAGTCCACCTACACTTCCCCAAAGATGGTTCTTAACACCCGTCGCTCAAAAACTCCGACTGCTTGCAAGTCCTCTTCAAGCATTGTCCACGTCTCATGCCCGTGACGACCAACCAGTCTTATTGTCCTGTACACATGCATTACCACGGCGGGGTTGAATTGTAATTTTATTGTCTGCTAATTGGAGGCACAACATGTAAGCGAGATAGAAAGTTTGTGTCAAAGAGAGAGTTGTAGAACACTTTTAAAGCCATTTTTTTTTGTCTAATCAATCACTGCTGTTTATTACGTATTTTATGCAAAAAACATGAAACAAAAACCCTTAAAAAAGAGATGTTAAAAAAATGTTTTGCTTATAAAATGACACTAAATGATAATTACTCAAAGTTAAAATGAAGTTCTTATGTGGAAATTTTCCCAGTTTTTTATGGAGGAGGAAGACAAATTTTAGAATAACAGTCAATTTAAAACTAACATTTTTTTTTTTTTGGAAAAACAACCCGGGGGGGTAATGGCGAACTGGTCTATGCGGACTACTTGAACGCCATGGGAGGTGATAAGGATTAGGTTGGGGTAAGGGGTTTGTAGTGTTTTTTGGATTGAGATGGCCGCGTTGCTACAAAATGATCTGAAACGTTTAATTTGTTTGTGATTTGAAACTAGTAGTGACTGTAATATAACTTTTTCATCTTAAGTAAGACGAATGTTTTTGATAGTTTGACAGTTTTGATTTCGCATATACTTATCTTTGTGTGCTGTCTTTAATTTTTTCGAGGATGCTTCACATGTACTTTTTCTTGAAATAAATATGATCACTTCCTTGTCAAAACCGCATGTAGCCTAGGGCTGAGCAGGTCCTTCGCACTTCAATCGATCCATTTCACAGCCGTTCTCGATCATGAAATCAATAAGAAAATAAGAGCGAAGAGGGTGTTAGTGTTTCATAGTAAGCAGGGCGTAGGTGAGAGATTATTGGTGATATTTTCATGACGATATTTTCGTTTCTCTGACTAAGAATTCCGAATTCCTAACCTAACAAAACTTGAGCAACATGAACCAGAAGTAATGATGTTTGAATCAAAAAAGATTTAAAAAAAAAATACTGGATTAAATTTAGACAACAACATTTTAAATTCCAGCCTAGCTTTGGATCTAGTAACCATCCCCATCCCAAACTTAACAATATTTTAAATCACTGACTAACTAATCTGACACTTGGAAAAGAACAGTTCTATTTCCTATCTAGTTTCTTTTTTATTTATTTATTATCTGGTATGGAGGACACATGCCCTAAACTACATGGAAAGGTAAAGATATAATAAGAAGAAAAACTAGCAACCCCCATCCAACCCCAACCACCTCCATCGCCTATCCCGACAGACACGCGCATCCCGTCCACAATGCGCAGACCCCCCCAGTGCCATGCACTAATACTCAAGAGTCGATATTAGTACACGAGACTGAAGAAGTCCGCACACCGTAGACGAAACACGCGTATCCGTCAAGACAAGCAACAAATGTAACTGAGATCAAACGGAAACTACCAATTCCTCCTCTAATTTTCCAGTTACAGGTATTCCACTAAAAAACTCACACTTTCCAGGATTTATACATGGAAAGGTTCATTCTATTGTTCCAATGGTGTTCCCTAAGCGGGCCCTCCGCGTCCTATCTCTAATATACATGCTTGTCGTCGTCAGTCTCAAGTAACACTTTTCTATGACTATGTGCTTCATTTCGAACAGTCAGATAATTACCCTGATCAAAACATTCACCCCTTTCGAAAATGTTGCAATTACATTTAGTTATTATACCATGGAGCAAACAGGTATTTCGGTTACTCATTCCATAAAAAAATGGATGAGTAACAACATAAGTTGTCAATAAAATGAAAAGTGTACTTTTAGTCGTTTCCCTTAGATTGATAGTAAGAAGTCTAAGAGTGAATTGCGGCATAGCCCGCTAGTATCACACCTGATGTTAGTGCCTTTATATAAACGTTCTACGACGTGGCAGTGAAATAAATGATAAGAAAATGTGATACTTTCACTACTGGTCAAATTCTTGGTCTCACATGCATGTTTATAGCATGAGATAAGCCCTCTCACCGTCGACAAGGTGACAAATTTGACCTACGAGAGGGTCTTTACTTTAAACACTTATTCTTGAGCAGAAATTGAAATGGAATCGAAATTACACTGAAATGGAACCGAAACGGAATCGAAATTAAATTGAAATGGATGCAATACGGATTCGAAACGGAACCGGAATAGAACCGAAATGGAATTGTAATGGAATTGAAATGGAATCAAAACGAAACCAAAGCGGACCCGAAATAGAACCGAAATGGAGACGAAACGGAATCGAAACGAAACCGATATGGAGCTGAACCAGAAGTGAAATGGAACTACTGTGATTAACACCCCTCTTCTATAGTAAGTCAAACACTAGACCCTCACTGAGCGGACCCTCCGCACTGTTGCTAAAATAAACTACTTGGAAAGGTTAAATCTACTACTCGTGTTTCCTAAGCGGGCCCTCCGCGTCCTATCTCTAATAAACATGCTTGTCATCGTCAGTATAAAGTAACACTTTTCTGTGGCTTTGTGCTTCATTTCGAACAGTCAGATATTTACCATGATCAAAACATTCACCCTTTTCGAAAATTTTGCAATTCCATTCACTTATTACACCATGGTTAAACCAGGTATTTTGGTTATTCATTCCATGAAACAAATGGATAAACAACAACATAAGTTGCCACGAAAATGAAAAGTGTACTTTTAGTCGTTTCCCTTTGATTGAAAGTAAAAAGTCTAAGAGTGAATTGCGGCCAGTATCACACCTGATGTTAGTGCCTTTATATAAACGTTCTACGACGTGGCAGTGAAATAAATGTGCAGAATATGTGATACTTTCACTACTGGTCAAATTCTTGGTCTCACATGCATGTTTATAGCATGAGATAAGCCCTCTCACCGTCGACAAGGTGACAAATTTGACCCGCGAGAGGGATTTATACTTTATATTCATTATAATGAGAAAATATTCGGCACGTCTAGTCATGAATTCGGCCGAAAATTCGGCACGCTGAATAATGAGAAATCAAATATTCGGTATTAGAAATATTCGGTGCATCTCTAATAATAAGTGCATGGCCCCCTCGGCATGGTTGCTACGAATTTCAGCATCGTAAGTGAAATTCAGTTGAGCAGCAATTTCGAATGCAAATTGACATTGCTGGTAGGATGCCCTGAACAGAAATTGTTACGCCGAAGTAGTGCTCCACCTATTTTAGCTTTAAGCGTATTCGATAGTTAGTAAGGCCGGTACTCGAAAAAAATGCACCATTTTTATCCGTGTGTAACTTTTTTGTCCGTGGGTAAAAATTGATGTAAATCTGGGTATAACTAGTTTGGAGTGAATTGCTTTAAAATGTACTTAAAATTTTGCATAACGGTTCAGTGGTTATTGAGATGTCATCGAAACAGGAAGAAAATCGCCGGAGAATTGTGCGCGTTGTCATGGAAAATCCGACTACGACCATGAGATGGATCAGAAGACAACTGGGAATCACCCATACAACTGTGTCTCGGGTGGTAAAATCGTTTAAGGAGTCCCAGACGACCGAGCGGCGGGCTGGAAGTGTAAGAAAATCGAAGACAGCTGACCCTGTGAAGGCCCGGAAGGTGTTGGATTATTTCAAGTGGAGTGGTTTGCATCCTATGCATTTCAAATATGACTGAAGAACAACCATCTAACTATAGTTTTAACGGTTGAGCTGAAAATACTGTTTGCACTGTTGCAAGTGGTTTATTCTTAACGGTTTAACATATATGGAACAATGTTCTTAAGACATTGTTCCATACATTTATTAAACATAAACAGCACAAAATTTAATAGAAACACACTAAACTCTTAAAATTTTTAAAGTACTCGTTGTAATGAAATAATATTTCAGTCACTACTGTCACTGAAATAATGATTAAAGAAAAAGAAAAAGGTAGTATATCTCTACCGTGGGTTTTTTGCCGACCAATGCATGACCGTGTGCTGTTGAAAACTTCTATACTGTCAGTAGAAGGAATACATTAGTTTCACGTCATATTGGGCTTACCTTAAAGAGGCAACCATAATTTTTGTGCTTTCAGTCATTTATTGATTTACATGACAAGCAATTTGAATCACATCTCATGTAAATTTTATTAGTTTTAAGAGTGTAGTGATTACATTACACCAACCATGTTTGGCAAACCGCGTTTCGTGTCAATGATGAATTTGTTGGAAAAAATTGTGGTTTAACTGCCTATGAAAAGCAAATCATAGATACTAGGAATTAACTTATTAAGAATCAGAGTTAACGTTGCAAAGAACCTACAAACCTATCACGCGAAGAACTAGTGTTTGAATCACATGTTTGGAGATGTTATATTTTTGTATGAGGATAGATTTTTTTCACTTTATATTTCAGTAGGCTTCACTTTTTGCGCTCTTAACGTCATATAATTCTATGAACTATTAAAAGTATTAAAACCTAATATTGATAATCTGTATAAATATGTCATAGGATAGTATTTCAAGCTTTTTGTTTGGGATATATGTAGATAAATTATTTCCGATACATTCCTTATGTGCAGCAAAACTCTTTTGGGCTTGAAAATAGACACTGTCAGTGTAGTTTTCCATCAAATCGTGTAGAAAGTACTGGTATGCATTAAAAATGCAACAATTTCAGATGGCGGTGAAAAAAAATATTACATAATATAATTCAATGGAACAAATTGTCCTAATATCAAATGTTCATTTAGCCTTCTACAAAAATGCTTCGTCACCCTGCCGGGCAGCCTTATGGCAATTGATCGGAACCTTTGCCATGGCCGGTGAAAAGATGAATGTTGACAGGTTATTCAGCTCTTTCGTGACCTCCTCCGATTTGGCCACAACATTATTGACCATTTTTTTTTCTTTCGGTCGCAGCTAGGGAACGTTGGAGTTGGCAATTTTCAGAGTGCGGCAGTAAAATCACGCGTAAATTTTTGGTATGTCTTTCAAATCACATTTTCAACAACTTTAAGCAATAATATCAATATTTTCATGTCCAGTTATCTTTATTAGGTACTTTAAAAAAAAATTCTCGATTTGTCCTTCATTTTAAAACCATTTTGCCTCCAGTTAATGCATTAAACGGCAAATAGGCATTGAGGGAAGTCACCATAAACAACTACTCGATTAGGCGTTTCTAAATAACTTCACGTTTTTAGGGGAGTTTTAGAGACCCTCGTGATCTATACAAAAATATGTAGGGTTAAGCACTTCTTCGGCGCAGAATTATTCTCTTCGTCTTTGGGGGTTTTGTGGGCCAAATTGTCTGAAACTCGGTTTAAAGATTATTTGTATAAAAGTGTATCTTTTTGCCGAGTTTCAGACAATTTGGCCGCTAACCACCACGAGACCACCCCCTCCCCCCACAACCCCGGAAAAGAGAATCATTTTGTGCCGAAGTAGTGCTTAACCCTAAGGATACTACAAAAATCTTGATGGAAGGAAAAGAGGGGATGGTTAGCGTAGTTTAACTACATCATCCATTTAGTACGTTCCCTATCGTCTCGTTTTATCTTCACCTTATACATTGCTTGACACAGATTCTTAAACCCCCCTCTCTTCTTGAACCGCCATATTGAAATATAAGAAATAATTTAATTGTGGAAAAATAAATGCACCAAATTTTATATGTAATTGAAATGAACTGTAAAGACTGTATTCGATGAAATTTGGACACACGCAATTGTTCGTAACTTTTTAGCGTGTGGGTAAAAATTATTGAAATTTTAACTGAATGTATTTCATTGTGTTGTGTAAATTCGAATGAAGAAATAGTGCGCCAACAAATTTTGGGCACTCACTTCGAAAACCCAAACGCTTCTCATCGATGGATCGGAAAACAGCTCGGAATCGCACATTCAACCGTATCTCATGTGATCAAAACGTTCAAGGACCGTAAGACAACCAAGCGGAAAAATGGTAGTGGCAAAAAACGTGGCACATCAAATCCGGAGAAGGTCAGGATGGTATTGAACCAATTTAAGCGTTATCCCAACATTTCGATCAGGGATGTTGCGAAAAAGGCGAAAGTTTCAGTTTGTTTTGTGCAGAAAACAATGAAACGTTCTGCATTACATGTGTACAAGGTCCAGAAGGCACCGAACCGGAGCGATAAACAGAACTCGGTGGCCAAAACTCGTGCAAGAAAACTGTACAGGGAGTGGCTCACAAAACCGTTCTGCATTGTGATGGACGATGAGACCTACATTAAATCCGACACCAAACAAATGCCAGGACAGGAACACTACGTCGCCACCTGTCTGAAGTTGGCCGGTCCGGAGAGTGTACGGAAGAAGAAACTGTCGAAATTCGCCAAAAAATTCCTTGTCTGGCAAGCGATCTGCGGATGTGGCAAAATCAATCAGCTTCATCACCTCTGACCGTCAACGGACAAATCTACAAGGACGAATGCCTCCAAAAACGACTTCTGCCCTTCTTGAGATCTCACGATGGCCCGACACTGTTTTGGCCGGATTTGGCATCTTGCCACTTTGCCCGGCCCGGTACTGGTACAAAGATAATAATGTAGTTTTTGTACCAAAAGACGTCAACCCTCCAAACACACCGGAACCTTGCCCAATTGAAAAATTTTGGGCAATCATGAAGGCAAAGCTCGTTAAAACTCCAAAACTGATAGAAAATGAACTTGAACTAAAGAAAGTGTGGTTAAAAGTAAATAAGCAAGTCGGTCCTATCATTGCCCAAAATTTGATGAAAGGGGTCAAGGCAAAGGTGCGGGCATTTGGGTTGGGGGAAGAGGTTCAATAATATTAGTGTCTTTTTCAATTTTCCAGAAAGTTTGAAAAGAATCGAGCTCAAGGAAAAATTTTGGTGACCTATTTAGTGTGTCCAAATTTCATCGAATACAGTCTCTAGATCGGAGACCAATTTTGGCATTCTTTAAGATAACCTTATTGAATTCAATCAGTTTTCAAATTCGCATAATTTCTGAGGCGCATTAATCTTCAGCTCATATCGTGCCAATATTCACCATAAAATTAAATGCACATAAGGTGTGGCCCAGTTAGAATTGGAACATAGACTATTGCGCATATTTCGGATATACATTAACAAAATAGTATTCTGTTTTAACTAAAATGTTCGACTTTATGTGAACTTTAGCGGGAAAATACAAAAAAAAATCATCTCGATTTCGAAGAAATTTGCGGGCTTTTCCCGGAATACGTTTCATCAACCGGCGCACATTATTCTCATCCATCGTTTTGGCAATCTTATTCCACTTGGTTCTCAATTCATTGATGTTTTTGACGACACTGCCATTCACCTTCAACATCCTCTTCATAATAGCCCAAAATCTTTCTATCGGTCTGAGCTGGGGACAGTTTGGTGGGTTGAGTTCTTTCGGTATAAACTGAATCCCGTTGGTTTCATACCACTGTAGCACTGTTTTACTGTAATGACAGCTTGCAAGATCTGGCCAAAACATGACAGGTTCATTGTGGGATCTGATGAATGGCAATATTCGCTTTTTGAGACATTCCGTTCTGTACAGCTCTGAATTAAATGTCTTATCAGTTATGAAAACCTTGGTCTTCCTACCGCAGCTACAGATGCCTTGCCAAATCATGTATTTACGTGCAAATTTATCTGCAAACACAAACTTGAACTTGGCACAAACATCTCCCCGAGCCGTAGCTAAGTAATTTTTTGTCCCGGTAGCTGTTTGAAATCGGCCTTTACATAAGTTTCATCATCCATGAGGAGACAGCCATTGAATTTTGTCAACACCTGATCATACAGGTTTCTGGCACGGATTCTGGTCACATTGTTATGCTTTTAATGCCTATTTAGTAGTCTACTGGCACGGTATGACTTGAAGCCTTCCCGGAGACGAATCCGTTGCACGGTACTACGTTCGGCGCGAACCTTTTTGGCCAAATCGAGGTCTGAGATGTTGGGTTTGCTTAATGTTCTTGATAACTTTGTTCCGCAGTTGACGGTTGACAGTACCCGCCCGACGCTTGCTTTGAGGCTTGCGATCCGTCGACAAAGTTTTTCTGTACTTTTTCAAAACACGCCACACGGTATTTCGAGAAAAACTCAACACTTTAGCATGTTTTGGCCCAGACCACGAAGGGTTTTCCAAATGATTGCGCACAATTATTTTTCCTCTTTCTTCTTCCATTTTGTATTTCTCTGAAACACGTTCGAACTGCACCGCGAAAAAAAAACTTCTTATGATGTCATTGTTATAGGGAACACATAAGATGTCATAGTTTACAAATCCGACCACTTGGGTCGCTGTAAGAATCAAAAATGTTTGCTCCAATACTAAATGCGCCAAACCTTATGATTTGGAGCATGATACGATTTTATGAAGGTTCTCAAATGGTCATAACATCTTTCACTAGAACATTTTCAAAATCTTAACGGTCTTATAAAGGGTTTATTTACTTGTTTTCACAACCATCTATAGAGTGGGCCAATTTGTACAAATTTCGGCTTTAATGAAGCATAGAGGAGGTGTTGGTAGACAAAACAGTTTTGAATGTCGTTTTATCAACAATGCCGGGAGGAGTGCTATACGGCTGGAATAGAACTAAAAAAAAGTTACTTGAGAGTCCTTCGACATAAACTGCCATGTGCGCGTTATGACATACTTCAGGGTCTTTACACTCAGAGATGTTTTACAGACTTGTTCTTCAACATATTCGGCCAAATTGAAGAATTCAACGGGTTGAAGTCGGCCAAAACATGTTCATGTTTTTCATCAGCCATCGTTGGGTTCTATTTGATTTGTGACTTGGCACTCCATCCTTTTGTAGGACAACGTATTGATCTTCAGAGAAATTGACCTTCACCTTTAGGAATGCACTTGGTCCTTCGAAATACCGATATACACTTCGGTATTGATTTTAACACCAGCATCAACGAAAACAGGAGGTATTTTCAACCGTTGGACGCCACCAAGTCAAACATCATGACACCAGCCGGATATTTAATTTGGGACTTAACCTTCACTTTCTTCGGAACATCCTCAAGTGTCTTCGGTGAAATAAATCGGTTGGACACAGCATGCTGAACAGCTTTTCGTTGGGAAACAGGATTATCATTTTTTGCGTCTTCAACAAAGAAAGAAATCTCTTAGAACGAGTCAATCGTAGCTCCTTTACCCGCTCCGTTATCAAGTGGCTTTTCAACCTAGCTGTGGAATATGCGTGTAAATCTTCTTTGATGATTCTTCACATGGATTTATCCGAAATGCTGGTTTCCTTGGCAACTTTTCTGATTTGGGGGCAATCTTTGCGCGGACCGATTTGATCATGTTTGGCGTACGTGCAAACCGCAGTCCTCTTGACTTTTTGATGCGATAAACTATGGCCAAAAGACGTTCTTCCACCTTAGCAATCTCCATCGGCGTCTTCTGGGCGATCAGCAAACTCTAAGTCAATTCTTTGGCGAACAATTTTACAAAATTACATTAAAACAAAGTCGATGTTGAAAGTAAACATAAAAAAAATACACTGTTAACAGAAAAAAAAAACATTAGTTACACAAATTAATCCACTATTTAAGCCGTTGGTCTCGGTCCATGTGTTACTGGGTTGTATGATCTAGGTCGTCATCCTGGCGTGATGAACTAGCCCAAGAGGATGAAAAACACGTTAATACGTCGATGAGCTCAATTTTTGTTATCAAATTACGTATAGATTCCAAAATAAAATATACTTTACTTAAAACATGGAATTTTTCTACTCATTTTATAGTCTTAGCTTAGCTTAGCTTAGCTTGACTGACTGCATGTATCAATGGTTGCTACTCCGTGATTGATCAGAATCAGTGAAATTGCACAATGAATCAACTGAATGGGGCTGGAAGTAGTCGGCCATTCTCATTGTACACGTTTCAGTGACTCAATTTCTCTAATAATCAATAACGGCGCCGACCACGTCCTTGCAATCAGGTGGGAATAGGGAAGGAAAGTTAATGTGACCTTTGCTGTTCAGGAACCGTGTTTACCTCTGCATCCCCACAAAGGTTACAGGAAGGAGGTTTTTCTATGTTAGTGGGGTAGGGCTCGATGGATCAGGATTCACCTAGATAAGTGATGTGATCATATAATATAGTTCATATAATTTAGGGGACAAAAAGGATAACACTTACCTGTTTCGCTCCACGTTTTTGAGGGCACTGACCATCTCAATTGTCTGAAAATCCTTTGCGGGGTCTGACTGGTTTGTGTTCTGCTTCTTCCAAGGTATCTAAATGATGCCTATCCAAACCCGCCATGCTTGCCCCATATGGCATTGCAGGTGAACGAAAATAGCATCGTATCTCGAACTTAACTCCTCCAACCCATCAACACCGTCGCTAACTTTTCGTTTTCTTTAGAATATCCACCTGCTCCGGCGAATGTTTGATCATCATTTCCCCGACCGTAGCCTTTCTTGGTTCAACCGGCTCGCACCTATCTATCAAACTCAACTTTCGGCATAGCTCCAGGACTCGGAAAAATCTCTCCGGACACTCCGGATATCCGGTATCCTATAAACACCGATGTTCGGCAAACGTCTCGTGTTAAACCAGTTCCACCACGGACCAGTTCCATTACCGACATGGCATTGCTGTAGATACAGTTCCAGTTAAGGGAATTACTCCGATAATAATTGTTTTGTAATATCGGAAAACACAGCGGAAAAAAATGCACGGCAAACTTGCTACAAAAACCGCCTACTCTCCCCGACTAATATCTCCATACCTATAAAACATTGCGGCTTCAAACTGTGGAACTTCTTTGTTGCAGTGATACATTTTGATCACATATGCTTGGAAGATTATTGAATTGAGTAAATTTTTTATTGATGATTACGTGACATAAGGCAATCATTAATGAGCCCGCCTGCGCTTTAAACCTCGTAGTAATAAATCATTTTAACGGCCCGCGTATCACCATTCTGGAACCATTTTGAAATCTTCCTACAATCGGGACAGCCTAGTTTCCCTCTATCGAGCATAATTGTCAAACACACGTCCGAAAGCTCAGCTGGCAAGCTTTTGCTCTGGGTTCTCAATCATGCTGAGACTGAGTTCCACGGCATGGTCTGCATCGAATCTCATTTCTCTCTCTGCCATCAACATCAGTTATGCACAGATTTGGTGGCATGGTTGTAACCGGCTTCCGCTCCGGAATACGGTTCAAATGCGCGCGTGGAAAAATGTAACGCCTCGCTCGAAAAACTTGGAACAGAGATTCAGTTCGTTGTGAAGAATCACATGATGCGGATGGCTTTTCTCGCGCTTTCCTCAGTCAGCAGAATCGCGTTGATTATTATTGTTGTATCGGTGGCGGCGATGGAGGGAGCCTGATTGTTACGTGTCGATTTGCGTCGTCGTTGTCGTTTTCGTCGGAAGTGGTTAGCAGCTTAATGCAATTTTAACGTGACACAGAGGGCACGACGTTGTTGATCGGGGGTAGTTTTGTGAATGGAATGTCTTTGAATCGCTAATGGTCCGTGTGGGTGGAGGGAAATATCGAAGCAAATGAAATTTCGGTAGGTTTCCGTTGGAAATATTCCACTGAAGTGAGAACAGTGCATCGTGAGGGGATGTGTGTTAAGGTATGACAAGTGTCGGTTGATGGTGATTAACAAGCGAATTGGCAAATATTCCGATTTCGAAATTAAGTCATGAGGATGCTGCTGACCTACTTTCCTGTGGTGGTATGTTCTGCACCCACAGCAACAGTCGAAAGTCAATATATTGATTACTGCTAACGAGAGTCTCATGCATAAAACATTAGATATTCCCACCGTGACAGATATCAGTGTTCCCTGAAGTCTTTGAGTGTCAAAAGGATAATAAGACGCAGCAGAAGAGTCCGGATTGTTCACAGCGTTCCGTCGCAAAGGAAGCTATATCAGTTTCGAAATGGATAAAGATCTAGTGGGTGGTTCCTGCGGCGAGACAAGGTAAATTGGAGTAATTCGTCCCAATAAATTGAGAATGGGTTCTTTGTTCCGGGGGATTTGGTGCCCTTCTTGGTACAGCGTTAACTGTTTTCTTTATTGTAATGGAAGCTCTTATATAATGTTACAGTTCATTTTTCGGAAATAGCTATGAATATAGGGATAATCAATAGAAGAGTCAAAACGTTAAGAACCAATCGTAATGATGATGAAAGTAGATAATAGGGCTTGTTAAAATTGCCATTAGTCTGGCCATCGTTAGATGGGTTGGAAAAAGATAGAGGAATCATCAAATCATTTGTTCGGAAATATCATGTTTGTGTGAATTACTCCTAGTGATTGATTGCTGAAAGTTTAACATTCTCCTTCACGATGGTCAGAACATGTAAGCCATTAAAACCAAACCGAAGGTTTGATTTCGAGTTCGACTGAGAAAATATTTTGGGTTGGATGTTTTAGCTGCTTTACTAAGAACTAAGTGGTTTTTGTGATTGCCATGCAAATAAAAAAAATCATTTTTTATTTGTGATCGAAAATTCTCATTATAACAATCGAATCTCCAACTGTGGGACATTTTGAAAATTATTTATTATATTTCTTATTAATAAAAGAACTAAATCTCATTATTAATCATTTCGTATTCCGTAGACTTGATCAGGTATCACATGCTTCTAAATATTCCTCATCAGGTTTGGACAATGAATATGAGCAATTTTAGTAATTTCCTGCAGAATCACAGAAACCTGCTGACTACCATTAAGAGAAAATTTCTTCAATTTAGTATACTCCTATTCTTCCTGATTTTGGCTTATTAGCCACGTGTGGGCCTTCCGCACTTCTTATAAGTCTTTCTGTATTTTGCAGCAAGCTTTAGGACCTAAGAATCCTTCGATCGTATGACTTAACTCTAAAAACAACATATGAGGCACTCTTATTACCAGAAACTGTTTTCTTCTCTTGTAACTGATTGAAAGAGACATTTCTATCAAAATCTCTTCATTAGCTAATGCTTTCGTATATTTTAATCATTTTTCTGCCTTTTTTAGTTAACATTGACCCTTGCGAACTACACACATTGGTGGAAACTATTAACGAATCGTTGAGCGTTTTTTTTTCCAACTTTCAGTGATGGCACCGATTATTCGGCATGCTCCTCAATTTCAAGCCATTACTTATTGTCACGTATCACTCTACAGTATGTCCCATAAAAAAAATGCGAAAATCCATCAAAAATTGTTTTTTTCATAGAAAATGGTAAAAAAATCGGAATTTTATTTAGAGAATCGTTTATTACATTACTCAATATGTCTATCTTTTTTCTCGATCACCTTCTCCAAACGGAGACGGAATCGAGAGCATACCTTCTCAATGTATGAGTCAGTCATCAAGTTCCACGCCTTGGTAATAGAAGCTTTCAGCGCGCCAACACTGGGGTGAGAACGTTCACAGGCCTCAGCCTGAACATTCGCCCATATTGAGTAATCCAAAGGATTCAAGTCCGAACTGCTAGGAGGTCAAATGTCCTTTGGCCAAAATTCCATGTTTTCCTTCAGCCACGCTTGAGTCCTTTTTGAGGTATGACACGGTGCTCCATCCTGTAAGAAAATGACGTGTTGGTGTGCTCCAAAGTTGACTTTCATCCATGGCAGAACGTGGTCCTTCAGAATGTTCATGTAAACCTCGGTATTAGCTTTTAATCCAGTTTTGGAGAATAGTGGAGGCATTTTCAAGCCATTGGACGCAACTGCCCCGAAAACCATGACTCCGGCCGGATGTTTGGTTGTAAACTTGAATTTCACGTTCTCTGGAACTTCTTCAATCTTTTTTGGCGAAATAAACCTGTCTGTACGTGTGTTAGATAGGGGATCGATGGTGAACATTTTTTCATCGGAGAATACGATGATGGTATGCTTCTTTTTTAATACTGACACCAAACGTTTCGAGCGCTCCAGCTGTAGTTATTTGATTCGGTTCGTTACAAGGTGGCGCTTTACTCTTGCCCTGGACGAACATTTCAGGTCATCTTTGACCAACCGTTGCATGGTACTTTTTGAAACATCGGTTTCCTTAGCCAATTTCCGGATCGATCTGATAGGATTTCGCCTCACTTTGTCTCTCACTGATCTGATGACCTTCGGTGTTCAAGCGGACCGTGGACGGCCACTTCCCGGCTTCCGTGGACGTGGTCCATCAAGGAGTGAACGTTGGATACGGTAAACGGTAGCCAGGTGGCATTCTACAATCGTTGCAATTTGTTTTAAGGGCTTTTGGGCGAGCAGCAAACTAGTCACAACCTCCTTTGCGTACATTTTTCTCAACTTTGTTACTCGCGAACCACTGTTTTGCTTACATCGTCTCAGAGTATACAGTCAGATGATTACACACACGCATTAAAACAGTAAAAATAATGTATAAAAGCTACCCAAAAAAAAGTATTGAAAACATTTGCATTTTTTAATGGGACATACTGTAGCTAATAGCAGGAGATCATTTTTTTTCCTCAGAATCTCAGGAATCTTGCTTAGTGACTTCAAGGGTCTTGCTAATGTCAAAGGGACATTAAAATGGTGTCGTCAACAGCGTTTCATCTTTCTTCAAACAATCGTATGGTGTTGAATCAGCCTCTGATATGCTAATTACACCGAAGGTCATTTTATAGTCCGCAGTGCTGTATAAAGTCATTTCGACTCAATGTGATTTAATTGCCGATAGTTCGTTTCAGAAGCTGATTTTCGAAATATCATGCTTGATTATTTTTACATCTTTGTTTCTTCTTCTTCTTCTTTTAGCATTTCAAGCTTATTGCTTTGACAATAAGCTTATCGCTTGCTCTCAACTTAGTGTTCTAAATGCACTTCCACAGTTATTAATTAAGAGCTTTCGATGCCAAGTACCATTTTTGCATTGGTATGATTGTGTGGTAAGTACAATCATACGCTATGACTAAAATATATACTGGCACTAATTTATAAGCATTAAGCATTGAAAATTCACAAAATTGTCACTAATTTATTAAACACTGTGCCAACGAAAAAATAACAATTCGCACTAGAAAAACTTAAAATAGCAATAAAAAAATGATAATTCACTTTCAATAATTGAAAAGTAACCGGTAAAACTTTCAAAAAAATGCAATGGAATTTTCTACAAACGCAATAATAAGCTGATAATTTTCCGTCATAATACAAAGTTCTAGCGCTATACATGTGACAAAAGTCTTCAAATTTTTATAATCTTTCCAATTGAAACCAAACAAATTATTTTAATTTTTTTTTTATTGTTTTATTTATAATTGTGATTTGTAAGAAAGGTTTGAAATGTTTGAAGACTTTTGTCACATTTTTACCCCTAGAAATTATTATTATGACGGAAAACTATCAGTTTATCATTGCGTTTCTACTAATTTCCATTGCTTTTTTTGAAAGTTTTACCGGTCATTTTTCAATTATTGAAAATGGAATTATAATTTTTTTATTGCTATTTTAAGTTTTTTTAGTGCGAATTGTTATTTTTTCATTGGCACAGAGTCTTAATAATTTAGTGGCGATTTCACATATTTTTATTGCTATTTTTTTCATTTTTATTGATGTTTGATTACCCTGCCAATACGCTTTGCCCATGGAGTCGAGAAATTTCCTTTACGAAAAATTCCTAGACCAGACCGGGAATCGAACCCAGCCACCTCCAGCATGGTATTGCTTTGTAGCTGTGCCTTTACAGACTGAGCTAAGGGAGGACATCTTTGTTTCACAATGTGTTATTTTAACTTCAACATCTATCGTGTGAGAGTGGAATAACGAAATAGGGTAACGGGATACAATGTAAGCCTAGGCCTTTCATTTGGCCTATGTACCACATATGTCTTTTATTCAGTCATAATCATAATCTTTAACTGATATGATTATTTCCATCATCTTCGAATGATCTTAATTTGGCTTAATTGAACTGAAAACCGGGTACTATAGGCTTAATATACCGAAAATAGTTACTAGTTATAAACTAACTGTTCACATGGAGACTTAAAAACTGATTTATAGATAACGTAGTTAAAATATTGTTATTGATAAAATTTCCAATGGAAATGTATGAGTTGGCAATTGTTTATATTTCAAATAGTGATGTGATGTGATGTGATAAGAGCCCACCATCAGTGCAAGGTTTACCTTTGTCTGTAGGACTATCTTGAGCCGGTTGCCCCGAGAAAATAGCCTACGTGATGGCTTGTTGTAGTAGAGCTAGTCGATCTCAATGAGGACCTTCGGAAGACTACGGCCAAAAGGCCGCGTGTGTCTTCACATGACAAAGGACTGGCTTCTCCACGAACCCTTGTCCAGTTAACAAATCCTTTGACTGCCGTAGGCTACCCCTCCAATCCCAGTTATATAGTTGTTATAGTAACAGTGGAAATTTTCAGCAGAAATGATGATATATAAAAAAATTTAAGATACAAAATGTAAGAAATTTCATGTTTATATTGAAGCTAAGATTCAATTAACAAATTTATTTTAGATTTTATTTGTGCTTGTGAATGTGCTGAGATACTGCAAAATTCAACTGTTCCTAATAAAATAGTTGTTTAAAATTTAAATAACTTACCACAAAAGCATACCAGTCTCTATGTTGTATCATATATTCAACGAATAAAACTTTCAAACTCATCTTTTACTGCTTGTTATTCGTATAGAATTCATATGCTATTATATGCTGATCAAATATGACATGAATCAAACATAGAAATACATATAATGTACTCGGTTTTTCCTTCCTCACATAAAAATTAAGATATCATGAAAGACAAAAAATGCTATTTGCACAACATTTCAAACTTGAATGGTGTCCATGGAATTAAGGACACAATTTAAATTACTTGACCATGTAAAAAGTGGTTACAGTAAGTCAATACGAGAAAATAATGTGCGTATGTCAAAATATATCTGACATCCACTGGATTGTTACTGAAAAAAAATTAGATTTGCATTCATATCCTACTAGTCCTGGAAAAGCTGGAGACAGAATTGATCGTTCCAAAAAACAAAGATAAAACTTCAATAAGAGGTATTATTTTATAAGACATCTGGTTAAATTTTCTTTATACTGTTCTAATTACATTTCAAAGATAGAAATTGGAGTGAGAAAATTTCTGAAATAAATGGCTTATCTTATCATAATAAAGGGTGTTCACAGTTAAATTGCATCACTTAAAACTCGTCCTCAAAAACAAGTCTCTCAACCGATTATCATGAAATATTCAGAAAATAAAATAAAATGTTTTATCTTGGTTAAGGTATTTTTATTTCACTGCATTTCTTTACCAACTCCAAAAGCCAGAACTTTCTTCTTAATACCGCGCATATGATTTTGTACAACGCTTGAACCGACATTTTTTTCCGCTTTCAACCATGACTTCAACATTCCCTGTTCTGTAGTGACAACTTTAGGATGCTTACGAAGTTCGTGCCCAATATTTTTCAATTGGCCGCAACTCTGGAGAGTTTGGGGGATTAAGATCCTTCGGCACGAAATTGACACCATTCGTCTTGTACCACTCCAGAACATCCTTGGAGTAGTGACAAGAGGCTAGGTCTGGCCAAGAAATTGTAGGAACGTTGTGTGTTCTGAGAAACAGAAGCATTCGTTTTTAACAGGCATTAACAGTTTTTCAGGCATTATTCATGTATACTTGACCATTTACAGTTGAAGTTGTCACGAAAGGCTTGCTCCGTTTACCGCACGAACAAATCCCCTGCCAAATCATGAATTTCTTGGGGAACTTTGACATTTGCTGTTTCCTGAGAGACTCTGTAACATCGAACTTGTCCTTCCCAGTCACATATTGGTAGCCGGGAATTTGTTTAAAGTCCGCTTTTACGTGTGTTTCATCGTCCATGATGCAGCAGTGTGATTTCGTCAACATTTGTGTGTACAGCTTACGCGCACGTGTTTTAACTGTACTGTTCTGAACTTTGAATGAACGGAGCCCGGCTCGTTTCTTAGCTTTCGGCACGAATATTTTGGTCAAGTGCAGCTTTTTCGCGACATCCCGACAGAACAGTTCGGTTTGCATTTAAAGGCAGCTACCACTCGCTTGTGATCCTTCACACAGTACGGAACACGTTTTCTACCACTCACCTTCTTTCGATCGACAGTTTAACGTTCCCCGAAACGTTTGATGACACGAGACACTGTAGACTGGTGAATTTTCAGCATCTTTTCGATGGCTCGGTGCGAAAGAAGTGGGTTGTCGAGGAGCGTGTGCAAAATGTGCTCGCGCACATGCTGTTCATTGAACTCCATTTTCGAAACTACGACACATTACACAATGAAACTCACGTAGTGTAAACAATACACGCTGAGGTCATTTCACCCAAAATTTCGTTGAAATCAACACAAAGGGCGAAATGTTACAGCTTATTAAAGGTGTGCAATTTAACTGTGGACACCCTATACCAATAAACGAAATATTTAAATATAATCCAATACTGCTTATAGCGCATGCCAGTCTTTTATGAATATTTTAGTTGATGTTCAGAAGTGCAATCTTAAAGTAAATGTTATGCTGAAATGCTTAAAAACAAATTGAGCCTTTGAAGCTTGTCATGTCACTCCAGGCTCTTAAATGGTTTTGGAATGCAAAGATGATTTTTGAAATTGTGAAAGCGTGCTGAAATTATTAATTAAAGAATGGAAAATAATATGATACTATTTTAAGGTATGGGTAAGCGCAATGATTAACGGGTACACGATCTATAATCGCACCCCCTCATTTCGCAATTGTCAAAATGACAACTTTGCTCAGGCTACGCTAACCAGCGTCTCCATGTTTCTGCCAGTCTTTTGTGATCATATGACTCGTGGAGGCGTGAGGTAGGAACTTGTGAGGACCAGAGGTCGGTCGCACCCTCCTTCGAAGTTGTCAACTCACCATTTGAGGCCCGTTTATTTTTTAAATATTTCATCTTAGCACAAACCAAAACAACAATGTTTTTCATGTTAAGTATGGAGAATGCAATAAAACGCTCGTGTTGCTATTGAGTTTTTCCGCTACGGTATAGCTTTTTTCATTTTTTAATTGATTTTCATACCCATATAGCACATAATTGGCAAACATGGTTGCAGTAACATGATTATGACTCAATTAAGTCACAAATCAGTCGCCTCAACCCTTGTTACAAGTGTGCTACTTGGATAGTTACTCAAATAAAAAAGCTAGTATTGCGTGATGTTGCAAATCCAGGTCCATTCTCAAACCGGAAATGAAAAATACATTTAGCAATAAGTGCAAAAGCCTACCATAGCTGTAATTTTCTGCGTTATATACTGGACATATAACGAATGCTAGATATCATAAATTGAAGGTATGTTTCGTGTTTAAGCCAGATACCGCCTAAATCAGGTATGTTGTATGAAAATGTGAAGGTCATGATATGATGGAAATAATACTATGTTGTAAAGAAATATTACATAATGTACATATAATAATTGAATGACGCTATTTGCCTCTTCCGCTGCGATGTTAAATGATTGAAACTCTAAAATGGCGAAAATTCCAACGTGATATAATGAAATAAAGTTGATCACCTGGCATCCTAGCAAAATAGCAAAGAGAATTTAAGCAAATAAATTTCATATGAGTATGATTACTGCCCAAAAACGGAAACTCAATAAATCAAAAACAAAAAAAAATTTAAAATGAATGACAGGAAATTTTTTGACAACTCTTTTTTCCTACTGGGCCCTTAAATGATTATTTATGTCTGTAAAATAGAAAAGGTAGGATTATAAACAATGTCGGTTTAACGACCTACTGGTGTGTTGATCATTAACAATGTAAGTTTTTGAATTAACTATTTTGGACGAAGAATTTTTTTTTTTTGTTGAACTTGTCGTATATAATCCTCTGTTTAGAAAAATGTAAAAAACCATCCTATCTTTTCAAATATATAACGTGAGTTAGGTGGGCCAAAACTTACAATTGCATCGTTGCGAAGCTGAAAATAACATAAAAAAAATATTGTGATATAAAATGATAATAACAATTATATTTGTAATGTCTGCATGTCTGCTGATCCTGCTGCAACTGTAGAAGGACTTGCGTTATCATAGCCACGGGGGAAGAAAACAATTCAAAATTATTATACAATACTTGGGAATTCCATGGATGATCTGAAATTATATACCGTATAAAGAATACTTCCATTTTTCGTGGTAGGGTAAGATTTCAGCATGCTACTTTACCGTGGTCACGCTGCTTACATCGCCTTGGTGCGGCTGCCACCTCATGTATAGTTGACGCAATACAGCGTTTCTTACTCAATCGCTGGATGCCAGGACAGACGCTGTTTGAGCCGCACCTCCTTGGTGGACTGACGCTTAGCACGCACCTCCTCAATCTAGCTGAAGTCAGAAGGACAACAGTGCCCAGGCTGCACTATCAGCTAAGTACGCAAACCTTAGCTGGCGGTCTTTGTCATCTCTTGACCCATGGAAGCATGAAGTAGAAACTTGTGAGGACCATAGCTATGTTGCGGGGACGCACGCTAAATCCCAGGTGTCTTCTCACCATTTTGCAGCCCACCATATTTTTATGCACCATGTGCATGAAAATTCAAAACAATTAAACTCCTACTTTTTCCAAATGCTGAATCATTTCCGCATGGCGTCCTATTTTAATTAAAAACCTGCACCCAGATTTTTCTTCTGCACACCTCAAAATAGAACGTTTGACAAAGAATTGAATGGGAAATTCTCACACAAATTTAACCAAAAACGATGAAATCGTTTGCCAACTCATCGCATTGACTTCTGGACGATCCGACAAAAATCCGATGATTAAATAAATGTCTCATTACCATGTCCATTAATTTTCCCAGTCCATACCCAAAATATCAATGCTACACGATGTCGCATTCGAAAGTGGTAAAATACGGTTTTCTCGGGTTCACCATCCCAACGTCCTCAGATTTGAAAACGAAATTAAAATTACATCATTCCAAGTCTGCAAGAAACTGGAGGCGTGTTGCCACCAGCTGATGCGAATGTTTCTTTGTTTTCACACCCAACCCGGTTCGATCGGTTTTTACGACCACGGAACCAAGAATTCAATTTTTCATACCATCGGTTCACCCTTCAGGCTGACACATAGTCTTTTGTGACGTTTACAGAAACACCATTGTTGTATACAAATGATAATTTGACTTCAGTCGCGCAAATGCTTGGCAGTAGTAAACTTAAAAGGAGAGGAAAAAGTCAAATGCATTGGACATGTCCGAAACACAATTCAGAAAAAAACATCCTTCGGTGGAAAAGGGTTTCAGAAATAAAACAAGGGACAAATGGATTTATGACATGCAAAAAGGGCATTACCAAGCATTTTAATTCTGTTTTGCTTAAGAACATGCAAGTAGATGTTAAAATATTATGTAATTTTCATTTGATTTGGAATAATGTGGAGTTGCATTCGTGTAAGCACATCAATCATAAAATAATTGTTCATGAATAAATGAGTGGGAAGGTAATAATAAATATAATCATCGACCGGCAGTTGACTTTCGAGTATTGCCCTCTGAAGAAAAATGAGAGCTGGGTTATGTCGGGACATAACCCGAGAGACGTAGCGCTGCACTAATAGCATTTAGGTGCAACACTGATATTCGTAAGATTATATCAAGTGGGATACACCTGCCATCAACGGGTTGATTTTTACCAATTTGCACTCTAACATTGCATTGCATAAGAATTCGTTGCATCTTTATTGCATAGTGACCTAAGCCGTTAGAATTGGTTGCACGATAATTTTGAGATGGTTTAGATGATTTAGATATCAGTTCTCATCAATGTATACAATCCATGTCCATCATTGATTGTCACTGCCAAGATTCTAAGGCTATGTTCCAATTTAAGAATACAAATCAATTTTCACTTTTAGTCAACTGGTAGAAAAGTTTCAAATTACGCTGCTAGTATAGCGACTCTTTTCTGACATAGGTGAAATAGAAAACTACAAAAAATAAATCCATGAAATGAATGTTCACATTATCTTTTTTATCATATTGAAAAAGTCTTTCCACACCCTAACTAGCAGCCATACGAAAATTGACTCTATAACTATAAGAACTGTAATAACTAGTTACTCTGCTGTTGTAAAGCCTGTCCACGTTAAATTTAGGAAACGTTTCTTTCAGTGTTTTTTTTTTAAATTATTTCATAGATCGCTGAAACGTTTCAATTATACGTCAGCTGAAATCCTCCACTTTATTTAATTATACAACATGCTTACATTGTTGTTTCATTTGGTAAAATGTCGTCGAATCAAGTGGATGTGTTTAAACGCATTTTGTACAACCCAACTAACATCGGTGTTGAATTAGAGCTTGTTCAAGCAAATTTGGAGAAGCTATTCAGCTGTTTCTTCTAGAATAGCTGAATAGCTTCTCCAAATTTGTTTGAACAAGCTCTAATTCAACACCGAGGTTTGTTGGGATAGGCATCAAAATCCGACTTGCCAAGATTTTTCATTGGGAAGACACAGTTATTTAGAACGTTCGCAAGTCAATATGGACCGATTCCAACCAACAGTAAGGATGCCACAAAATGTGATGGAGGATTCTCATGGGTAAGGTTATTAAAAATCGTCCAAGGGTCGATTACGAACGATTTAAACCAATAGAAAGAAAGTTGTTGAGGACTTTGATAAGTTTTGGTGGTTTTTTGTTATTGAACAGACAAGACATTTCTTACTATGGTTGGGTTCCGATTTGGACTGAATGAAATCAACAGTAAGGATGTTGCACAAAGTGTGATAGTGAATATATATTGGTCAGATAAGGTAAATTCAATAACGCTTAAGAGTTGATTTGGGCCTATTTATAAACCACATAGACTTATTTTTGATAATCTCAGACCCCCCCTCCCCCCACGTAGACTTTTTTTCCATACATTTTTTTGAAATTTTGTATGGAGCGTAGACTTTGGTTAGCACCCCCCCCCCCCCAGAAAAGCCTACGTGATTTATGAGTAGCCTCTTTAGACCTATTTAAGGGAGGATGCCGTTGGTAATGGTCGTTTACTTCGTTGAGAAAACAAGATTTTTGACAACGCTTGAAAGCCACTTGGTACCAATTTGGACCAACATTAAGGATGCTCATGCAATTTGTCAGAAGCAGATAATTTCCATCAACATGAAAGGCTCTAGGAGTGGACAGTAATCTATTGCTAGAACTAAGAAAATTGAAGAGAAAGCATTGATAGTTCCGTATAGTGTAATGGCAGGTTATGAAAATTGAAAGATACAAGTTGAAAACGAGCGGAGGGCATATGAAGGTAGTATACATTTCGTTACTCCGCGCATATGGAGAATACAACAATAACAGCAATCAAAGATTAGAAAGCCCAAAATGGGGGAATCCATTAACTCATACTGGTGGGGACCAGTATTTGCACCACTCACCGTCGTTCCTCGCCGAGGTCTACAAGTAGTAGTATGACGAGAGGAATATGTGTGAAATAGTCGGCGCATGCCAAAAATAAAGCCCAACAGCAAGGAGATCATTTCTCACCCATGTTAGGCATTGGGAGAGGGAAATAAACAGATCGCTAGAACCAGAACAACGCAATAGGTAGTATAAGAGCAATGAGGTCTATAGACCTCATTTGTATGAGAGCACGATCGGTCGCATTCTTTTATGCCAGTCAGTGGGGTATCTTCCCTCTTGTCTACCCCGCATCAGGGGGAGGATGGTAAAAGATTATGCGCCCGATTGTATTATACTACCTTCATATGCCCTTCGCTCGTTTTCAACTTGTATCTTTAAATTTTCATAACCTGCCGTTACTCTATACGGAACTATCAATGCTTTCTCTTCAATTTTCTTAGTTCTAGCGATAAATTACTGTCCACTCCTAGAGCCTCTCATGTTGATGGAAATTATCTGCTTCTGACAAATTTCATCATTAGATATCGTTGCTCCCCGTGCATATGGATAATACAACAATAACAACAATCAAAGTGTATTAATGATGCTGTTAATACCATTTAGAATGTGTCATAATTTGGACAGATTTATGAGAAGAACAGAAAGTTGAGGCCACTCACAAAATGTGTGATGGTGGTTATTGATTGAGATAACAAGATGATTCTCATTGTTTGAGGGTCGATTTGGACTGATTTAAACCAACAGTGAGGGTGCTGTTGGAAGCACTCACAAAGTGAAATGGCGGATGGGAAAAAAGGTCATTTAACAAGAAATAAAAGCAGACTTGAACCAAATGTTTACCAACAGTAAGGATGCTTTTGAGGATATGTACAAAGTCGGTGCGTGGGTTTTCATTTGGAAGATATGGTTATTGAAAAACACTTGTTAGCCATTTTGTTTATGTAATTATTTTTTTGCTTTGAAAACTAGATTTATTTGGGGAACCGAAGTACTTGCGGCTTATATAACTATCGTATTCTATAACCGACAGTATAGTTGTTCGGTACAGCGTGATCAGATTCTCCGGATAAGCCACTCACCATGTACCGGTTATTGTTATTGTAAAGAATAAGACTCAAACAAGAGCCTTTGGGGAAACCCATGTAACAAATTCGAGAAGTTATCGATTCACCATGGGAAAACCTCATTTGTTTCTAGGACAATAAATTGAACAAAAAATTATTCAACATGGAGAAAGACCACACTCGTGGAGTTTGTCTGAAGGAACGTCAACACATACTAAGTCAAAGGCCCCCTTAATATCCAACAACACGTAGTCCATTTGCTCCTTCTGAGTGATGGCTAATTGAATATCTGCAGAAAGCATCACTGGACGCTCCTTCGTTGCCTTGTCTCTACGAGAACCAACATGTGTGTCTAACAGGAAGTAATTAAGGAGTGTATCGAATATAAGCTATCCACATACATTTGCGTTGTACGTATGTATTTGTGATGGTTTTTTATGCTCTGAACACTGCATGCTGTGCGTTTGACTGTCAGTTTTCTTTTGTTTACTGGTTTGTGCGGTTCAAATTCTGCGTTTTCAAAATGTCGCGTATTGAAAAGGAAGTGAAAATGAAGGTTCTGGACACATGGCTAAGTGAGAAGGGTATTACTATGCGAAAATTGGCGAAGCGGTTTGGAATTCATCATGCGAGTGTTAAAACCATCATTAATAAGTTTGGGGAACACTATTCTTTGGATGAGCTACCAGGAAGAGGCAAAAAACCCGGTTCTTCCAACCCGAAACTGGAGCAGAAAGTGGTATCTCTAATCATGAAGAACAAATCAATGTCAATACGTGATTTGGCCAAAGTGAGTGTCGGAATGATCCAGCGTATCAAGAGGTGAAACCACCTGAAGACCTACAAGAAGCAGAAAATCTCGAAACAAAGTGCAGAACAGAAGAAGCGAGCAGCAACAAGGGCCCGGAAATTGTATTCGCGACTTTTGCAGCGTCCGGATGCATGCGTTTTGATGGACAATGAGACCTATGTAAAGGAGGACTCAAAAACCCTTCCAGGTCCACAATACTTTACTGCCGTCGTTACAGTTCTTGACCGTCGAGAGACAGAGAAGAGTAGATGTTTCGTGATTCAACCGACTGGCCAGTCTAAAGCTCTTTCTCTCCCTCCTGCGACACGGAATTCATATGTCTACATTCCAGAATGGATACATGCGGAAGAGAGCGTTTTTTAACGCGCTCACAGTCCTGTAAAACTTCATCGCAGGATATACTCCCTTCGGTGACCACCAACGCGATCTCGACTTCATGACATGGTAGATAAACATGGTACTCACGTCTAAGTAGCTCAAAGGGCACAATCTCATTGTATCATAATGTCGGGAGCGTAGGGCTTGACCCGGGGGGGGGGGGGGGATCGGGGGAGAGGCGGGTTTTGAGAGGAGTTGACCGTGGATGAAACATTTTTCAGGGAAATGACAGACGGTAGGGTGGCAATTGTATGACTGGTGTTCATAGCTTCTTGGTTCGATATCCGCGACGTCAATAATAATGACTCAATCGATGGTGGTAATCGATCATGGTTGTCATGGGTCATCGCGGGGACTCAAGTAACACCGCCTCAAGTTCTAACAAAACGTAGTAATGGACCATGGTCAATAATTCAATCAAATACATGGAAATAGAAAAATAAAAATGATAATAAACTAGCCGATAAAGATGGAGGAGAGATAGTGAATCAACAAAGTAATAACTTGAACTTTGCTTTGATAGTTGCTGCTTAGTGTAGACAGCAACACGTGTTCACACGCTGGTATGTGTACTCTCTCTCACGATTATGACTGCTGGGATGTAGATGATGATGGTCGTCACTTACTGGAACAATGTCCACACACGGCGCGGAGCGCGGTGCAAAGAGGACGATAGATCGATGGGGAAAAGCCAATTCACTTACACTGACTGCTTTTTCCGAAAGCTTCACACGAGGATGGGCTATTGAGTAAGGTCGCAACAACGCTTCCATAGTGGTGACAAATTGAACTTAAAAACTGTCATTACAAGATGGCCAAAATTCCTAGGATCACTTATAAAGAAAATAATATGAACGTTATGCATATGTACTCATCATTCAACCATTTCACCAATTGGACAAGAGGAGCAAGCTGTTCTCTAAAAATCAGTTCTATTATTCTAACTTATTTCTAACAAATGTTACAAAAGCTAGTTTACAGACTTATTGTTGTGAGCATTCAAAAGATCGGAGAGATTTTAACATAAAACGTATCGGATTATATACAGAGTCCACTCCTATGCCCCACGAGTAGCCGTCATCATTCACGAAGTAGTATGTTCGCTATTACTCATTTAAACAATATCTAGCCATATCTAGCCTTAAAAATCACAGAAAAAAAGTGTTATTTTTTCGAGTAAAAAAACCCAATGTTGTAATTCTATCCTAGTTTTCCACCAGCAATAGCCCGGGATGAAGACTAGCACTACATTTAATAAAGTGCATGACGTTTATTGTTACTAAGAACAATACATTTTACTTCACTACATGTGATCCAATTTTCTAGAATTATGGCATATTTAAGTCCCACTAAATTTTAGTTACTCCATGTGTAACAATCCATGAGACATCTCTATTGTTCATTCATCAAACTTCGTCCTTCGCATCGCTCAATTCGAGAAGTTCGAGAATTCATGTTTGGGTAAAACCTAAGCTACTAACTGCTGTACATACAGGACAAAGAGAGACAATTGTGAGCACAGAAAGTTTGCATGAGTCATACTAACATGCTTATTCCAGCCAAAACATGGACTTAAACGTTCACAAATCTCAAGACGACATTTTTCGAAACATTTGAATTAAAAAAAAAAAGGTTAAAATAACGGATTTTTAAAAACACCCTAATATATGGCAGAAAGAAGCTTTTGCTCTTGCAAGGTCAAATAACGAGCTATATAAATGGCATATTGAGCAAAGAGCTTCCAATTAAATTCTCTTCAAACTAGCATTTGACAGCATCCTTCTATTTCGCTTTTATTTAAAGTTAGCAACAGCAAATTCACAACTCCAAACTTTCGTCACAAGATTGCCAACTAGGAACAACTTGATGGAAGACACCATTCTTTCAATGTGCAACACCCAGGAGTTATTAATTTCGCCGTGAAAAAAGCTTTTCCGATCACTGTGCGTCATCTCATAAAATCCTATTAATACGCTCACCACTTCATCTTGACCTACTTCCGATTTTTTTTCGATGGTTTCACTAAACATGTTTATATATATCCTAGCATATTTGCTTTTTCAATTAGTGTGAATCCGTTATATGAATAAATCAATCAGGAAAAAAAAAGTCATGAAGCTATTCAATTATCGCAACCCCATCATTAGTCACGAGAATCCCCGGTGATCGTTTGTTAAATCCTCACCAGCGGCTTTCGGCACCACAAATGATTATACGATGGATCCGAACTAATGAAAACAAACATTCATTTCGTTCCCGCCACCCGGCACGCAATATCAAGACTTATTTTTCCTATAAAAAAAGCCAACTCCGGTACCATCCGCATGTTTGTGTGGGATGCAACGAAGGTGATGGAAAAAGTAAAACATTTGCGAAAGATTCTCTTCGGGTTGTCTGTGGCCAATCACTTGACTAGTGGAAGAGAATCTTTGCATCGTTGTCGATACAACTTGCAAATTATGTAATGGATGTTTCTTTCTCATTCTTCATTGAGATGCCATCCCTGACTGCGAAGAATTTCTCCAGAATATTGTCATCGGTATCGAATGAAAATTAAATGCAAAATTGTGCATGGTTTGTAGAGCTGACAGGTTGAGTCAGGCGTAGATTTTCTCCTGGAACCGATAGCTCAATACTTTGGCGACATGATTACGACATCGGACATGAATGAAAATCACGTAGCTGTATTTTCCTCACTTCGCACAAGATTGTGTTTGCATTCTTCAAGCGCTCAATATGGATTCTTTCTCGCTACCTCTCGTTTGTGGCACATCATATGACGGCTGAGCGGGTGCTGTATATTTGAATTCCCTGGATGAATGGTCAGTGTTGCCGAGTTTTTTTATTAGCCCCACCGTGCATACTACCAAATCTGTTTTCAATAAATAAAATGGAAAATTTTGTAATGGTTTGATCGTGTTGTAAAAAGGATTTGGTTTTTGAAAAAGAGGATTCTCGAGACTTCAACTTGGCCCCGAATAATAACAAACCATTCATGGATAACTTACCTCAAAGTTGACGACTGTTTCTCTGATTTTTGCGATAATTACCATTATTGTTGAAAACTGTAAGCTAACAATCTCCAGTGTGATGTAAACAATATGTAAAACGGTATGAGGCTAAATAACATTTCGTATTTGTTTTATAGGCGGTAATGTTTGTTTACCATAAACAAATCGTAATTTTCACGACCAAACATCGTCTACTTTCGCTCTACTTTATGTCAAATGGTTGGTATGTAATACTTTAAATAACTTAATTTTAAATGAAAAGGTTACACATATTAACATTACGAGTAAATGTAGACTATGTAAGAGGAAAACGTGCTTAAAATGTGTTATAACAATAACAGAAATTGTTAACAAGTTATAGTTTTGATTGAAAAGCAAATGGTATCTGATTATGCAGGACATCAACCATTCAATGGCTGCTTGTAACATCAATTAGCAATGTCCATCGTTCCTGTAACCATTATTAAAATATATATTAAAAGAAAAACAATTCATCTCTTTCAGAAATAACGTTTTTTAACATCGAAAATTCATTCAAAATTCCATAAAAAAATACAATCAAATATTTAAAAGAAGAAAATGGTGATTTGAGTTCGATATTTTTATATTCAAAAGAGGAGGCATTTTTTATTTATTAAAATGTAAGTGAATATTTGCGCATCTGAATTAAAAAAGAATGCATGAAAGTAGTCGTATGGCATCACTGGCTTCGGTAAACCTTTGCTTGGAGGCAATTTCAATTACCGTGTCACATGTACGTCGGGCTTGTTGTATCTCCGAAGACTGATTCTATTGGATATAGGGTATAGTGAGTGATAGCAGAAAGGTATAATATTTGAAAAATGATTACATTTTTTCCAGCACAATGCAGGTTGGGATATTAAAAACATCGATTTTTCCTGCTGACGCTTTGATGTTCATGGAATTCTAACACGTTTGATTATGCATGAAAGACTAAATAAATTCATGGTAGTCTGATGAATCATGTAATTTTATATTATTTGAAAAGGCATCATATTATCTCGTTTGTCACACCACTGGAATCCATTGATTTTTAGCAGTGATTAAGATCATTTGTTCAGGCGTTATTTAGATGCAATGACTTTATCGTTAAAAGCAGGTCAGGATACCAACTAAGATCCTGCAGGTGAACCACAATACTGTAAAAGGTGCATCTGTTCTTATGAGTACGAGGTTTAGAAAGGAGGGACTGGGTGTGGCACTAATTCATGAGCCATGGTCCAATAAGGGAAAAATGCTTGGCATTCATACACAGGAATGTTGATTGCTTTATGATGAAGAGCAGAGTTCACCTAGACCTGCTGTTCTGATCGATAAAACACTGAATTGCTACTCCATTACAAAATTCTTCAAACGGGATATGGTTGCGGTCACGGTTAAGAAGCCTACCACCAGAGGGAAAACTGAGGTTTCAGCCTTTTTTTTGGGAGAATGCTCCTCAACATAAAAGCATGAAGATGTGTTACTCGGGTAGGTCTTAGATTGTCCAATAATGCCATTTAAGAAGGAATTGCAAATTGGGAAGTCTCTGAGGAAACGTCATTTACCACAAAACTTCAATTCAGTGGATGCAGTGGTTCTACACCCAAAAGTTGAAAAGGTGGCAAAAAATGCAATTGCAGTTTTTGCAATCATATCTTGAGAAATCCACATGGTTCAGAGAAGGCAATTTTGCCCATCTTGATCCACAAAGCGTTTTATTGTACATACGAAGCCATGCAAATGTATACAACCGGCTGGCAGACAAAAATAGGTCGAAACAAATTTCACCGTCCACCGAACATCGACAAAGCGTTTCATGAAAATAACCAAGCCATGCTAAAGACTGGGCTCGGAAAAAATGAGACACACAAAAATGATCACCAAAAATTCATTTTGAATCGGATACTTCTAAAATTTTCAGGAATTAAATAACTATATATAAGCTATGTTTTGGCATAATTTATTCATTGAATTTCCTCCCCCAAGCTGAATGCTCGTACATTTCTCTTAACACTGCTCATGAGATCTTGGGCGAGGCTTTGTCCATCTTCCTTACACAATTTCTCCCAGTTTTTCTTCAAAGCTTCATCGGTTTTGAATGTTTTTCCGCTTTTCTTCAACTTTTTCTTCATTATCGCCCAAAACTTTTCGATCGGACGAAGTTCTAGTGTATTTGGCGGGTTTGCCTCCTTCGGGACCACATTAAGCCCTTCGCTTCGAACCATTTCGTTGCAGGCTTGGCAAAAAGGCACGAAGCGAGATCCGGCCAGAACAGCGTGAGACCACGGTGAGAGCGGAGGAAGGGCAGCAAGCGCTTCTGCAAGCATTCCTCTCGATAAATCTGCCCGTTTATGGTGCCGGCTTGCTGTACCGTCCGCACTCGCAGATCGCCTGCCACAACAGGTACTTCTTCGCGAATTTGTCCATCTTTCTCTTCCGGAACTTTTCCGGAACCTCCATGCGGGACGTACCGACAAAAAACTCGAGACCCGGGATTTGTTTGGTGTCCGCCTTGATAGATGTCTCGTCGTCCATGACGAGACAGCCTGGCTTGACCAGCCACTCACGGTACAGCTTCCACGCACTCAATTTGGCCACCGTGTTTTGCTTGTCAGTCCGGTTTGGCGCCTTCCTGGCCTTAATGGTCTGCTGGACAAACCACTTCGACAAATTGACCTTTTTGGCCACGTCTCGGGTGGAAAGGTTCGGGTTATTCTTAAAGTACTGCCTTATCTTCCGCGCCTTCTCTGGGTATTCCGTTTTCGGTTTTCGGCCGCTTCCAGCGCGCCGCTCGAAAACTACTTGACAAATCGCGATAAAATTTTGCACACATAAACATCACACGCTAAACTAGTATTAATCAAAATTAAATTAATGTTTACCAACGCGACAAAAAGTTACACCCAAAACAAAGTGTCGCATTTTTTCCGAGTCCAATCTTTAGTGCCATGATAAGATTTCAATTTTTTTCAAAATTAGTTGTCCTGTTAAAGAATGTTCCGGATGTTCCGTGGTGGAACTCTAAACTGGTACGTCTGCGTAAAACTTCTCGTAGATTGTTTAATAAAGCGAAACCTCAGATTGGACCCCTATAAGAGTGAATTTACTGAGTAAAGATTATAATCGGAAAGAAATGCATCACTTTCTTTTGTGTACAACGTTTTATTGAATAGGTAAACACTGATGAAATTTTGGGTAAAAATAGTTTAGAGTGCAATGTTTACATGTGCAAAATTTCGTCACAAGTGGTCTGTCAAGTGGTTATCCAGATGGCTTACAATTAAAAAGTACTTCGACAACAAAATATGGGCGCGGTCCTGGAAAATCCAGGTCAGTCCCACAGGTGGATCGTGAAACAGTTGGGAAACTTCAATATGACAGTTCTTAACAATGGAGAAGTAACACGTTTGGCTGGTCCATCCTCAATTGGCAGTAGATTAGACCTCACACTTTGTTCGAATTCATTATCGTTGGATTGCACATGGGATGTGATTCAAGATCCCCACGGTAGTGATCACTTGCCCATAAAAATTTCTGTTGCCACCGGGTTCAATCCGTCGGAATCCATCAACGTCGCGTATGATCTTACCCGTTACATCGATTGGACAAAGTTCAGGACAGCAGTAGAGGAAGCCGTAACGACGGTAGAAGAACTTCCACCGCTGGAGGAATATAACTTCCTCTCCAACCTGATCTTCAAGCTCAAACTCGACCAGTTCCACGAACGTCATTTCGTAGGAAACCTCCTTCTCCATGGTGGGATCAACAGTGCACCGAGGTTTACCGTAAAAAGTCCGACGCGTTTAAAGTTTTCCGTAGACGTGGAATACCTTAGCACTTCGAAGTATACACGGCTCTCGAACGCGAACTTAAGAGTCTCATCAAGGCCAAGAAACGCGGTTACTGGCGAAGATTCGTGGACGGGCTATCGCGCGAGACGTCGATGAGTACTCTTTGGAACACGGCGCGAAGATTGCGTAACCGAACTACAAACAACGAGAGCGAAGAGTACTCGGACCAATGGATCCTCAAGTTCGCGCGAAAAGTTTGTCCAGATTCTGTGCCGGCACGGATGATTGCTCGCGAAACCACGAATTCGATAGATGAGAACAGCCAACCTTTTTCAATGGTATAGTTCTCTCTCGCACTCCTTTCGTGTGGCAATACTGCTCCAGGGGCTGATAGGATCAAGTTCAACTTGCTTAAGAACCTCCCAGACGTCGCTAAGAGGCGCATGTTATACTTGTTTAATCAGTTTTTGGAACTCAACATTGTACCGGATGATTGGAGACGGGTGAGAGTTATAGCCATTCAAAAACCTGGTAAACCCGCGTCTGACCACAACTCCTATCGACCCATCGCGATGTTATCTTGTATTCGAAAGTTGTTGGAGAAAATGATCGTCTGTCTGTCTGTCTGACTGTCTCGCGTTGCTTTCCACAGAGATCGAGTTAGCTTTTGCTAAAAAAGAGCAAATGGCTTCCGTATTCTTAGATACCAAGGGGGCTTTTGATTCAGTATCTGTTGAAGTTCTATCAGATAAACTCCACGCTTGTGGCTTTTCACCATTAATGAATAATTGTCAATGAAACATTGACAGTTGTCTAAATGACAACTGTACGTTGAGACAACTTACGGATGATGGCGTAGTGTCTGTCACTGGACCCAATGGGGTCGATCTGCAAGGACCTTTACAGGATACCTTAGACAATTTGTCTACTTGGGCTCTAGAGCTAGGTATCGAATTCTCTACGGAGAAAACAGAGTTGGTAGTTTTTTCAAGGAAGCATAACCCAGCACAACCGAAGCTTCAAATTTGGGGTAAACCGATAACTCATTCAATGTCCTTTAAATATCTTGGGGTCTGGTTCGATTCAAAGTGCACCTGGAGATCCCACATTGAGTATCTGAAGCGAAAGTGCCTGCAAAGGATCAACTTTCTTCGAACAATTACCGGGACCTGGTGGGGAGCGCATCCGCAAGATGTTCTAACGTTGTACCGGACAACGATTTTGTCGGTTATGGAATACGGTAGTTTTTGTTTTCAGTCAGCGGCTCGGTCGCACATCATAAAACTGGAACGTATTCAATATCGGTGTCTTCGTATCGCGTTAGGTTGCATGCACTCGACTCACACCATGAGTCTTGAAGTGCTGGCCGGCATGTTGCCACTCTCGGATCGGTTTACAGAGTTATCTCTCCGGCTCCTCACCAGGTGTGAAGTAATGAACCCCCAGGTAATCGAAAATTTTGAGAAGCTTCTCGAGTTGAATACTCAAACTCGCTTCATGACTTTGTACCATTTGTACATAACACAGGATGTCAGCCCTTCGCCGAACATTTCCAATCGTGTTTGCTTCTCCGACTTCGGCAGTTCGGTTCATTTTGATTTATCCATGAAGCAGGAGCTTCATGGAATCCCAGAGCATCATCGTCCTATGATTGCTCCGGTGATATTTGCTGCAAAGTTTGGCCAAGTTGATTCCACTAAATCGTTCTTCACTGACGGATCATTGATAGAGGAGTCAGCAGGCTTTGGTATATTTAATGAAATTTATAGCGCCAATCGTAAACTTCAAGCTCCTTGTTCCGTATATGTCGCTGAATTAGCGGCAATACACTTTACGCTAGAAATTGTTGCCTCATTAACACCGGATCAGTACTTCATTTTCACGGATAGTCTCAGTTCTATAGAGGCTATCCGCTCATTGAGGCCGGTAAAGCACTCCTCGTATTTTCTCATGAAAATACTGGAGCTTCTAAGTGCTTTTTCTTCGCGTTATTTTATCATCACCTTTGTATGGGTCCCATCTCATTGTTCAATTCTGGGCAATGAGAGAGCGGACTCGCTGGCAAAGGTGGGCGCTATAGAAGGCGATATTTATGATCGACAAATCGCCTTTAATGAATTTTTTACTATTTTTCGTCAACAGTCACTCGTCAGCTGGCAGTATAAATGGAGTAAAGGAGATTTGGGGCGATGGCAACATTCTATCATCCCAAAGGTGTCGAAGAAATCTTGGTTTGGAGGGATGGATGTAGGTCGAGACTTCATTCGTGTGATGTCTCGCCTCATGTCCAATCATTATTCTTTGAACGCTCATTTAAACCATGTTGGGCTGAGCGATCTCTGTGAATGTGGACAAGGTTATCAGGACGCAGATCACATTATTTGGTCATGTGCTGAGCATCGTGGAGTCAGATCTGAGCTTTATGATTCCCTTCGGGCTCGAGGTAGACAACCCAATGTACCGGTTCGAGATATTTTGGCTATACGTGATCTGGAGTTTATGAAACTTATTTATTAGCCTTAGATTGTTCTTAGTTTAACCTGCATGTTTACTTTAAGTTTTTTTTTTCTCTGTGTTTGTGTGTGTGTTTTTAAAAAAAAAAAATACAAAACAAATATTGATTGCCTAATGTTTATCCTGATTGAAAAAATGGATTCGATCTGACTCCCAGGATTGGTTAACACCATTGCATGAAGCAAAATATTATTTTATTAACAAACTCCTACACACTCCTCTCTGTAAGTGGCACCGTGGGTCCAGGTACTGCAATTTGCGTGAAAGTCTGAGCGGATATCAAACATGCTCGTGGCCGATGGTTCTACATACCGTTTCTTATCATGGCGTGTTGGTAATTTATAACATTGTATTTCGAAAAATTATCGCGTAAAATTTCAATAGGGCCCATCTTCTTCATTTGATTCTCTTCATCGACTATGTCTGCTGTGAATGAGTGCAAAAGGATTATCCATATATTTTATGTTTCAATATAGAAGCAAACAACTTCTTCCCTCGACCGAAGCTGTTGGCAGATTCACAAATTCAATGGTTCAACCGAGATAAAGCAAAGAGAAAACCTATGAAGAGAATCGATCAACGAAGATATTCCTTTTTCAAATATTACGGGAGAATTTCACTTCAGAGTATTCTTAAGCCTCGTAATCAAAATTAAAATCTTACAAGGGGATTTAATAATGCAGTCATACAAATTTCCAATTTAATATGCATTGTTATTGACCAAAACTATAATTGCTGTTTTCGGTTGAATGCAATTGCATATGTTATTACAATGTTAAGATTCGTGTACCCAACAAATTATTCAGGTGTAACATATTGTGCCAAAAAGTACTGCATGTTAATCTGTTCCATTGCAACATCTAGCTGTTGAAATCATGCTACATGTCCAAAATTTACACCCCAGGTGCAGGAACGAAACGGATAGTTCGAATAAGGAACCTTATTTGCCTAGATGATTTATGATGCAGTTAAGACTCTACCTCAGGCTAGGTTTCTCGTCCATGAACGTTATCTGCCGAAAATTTCATATGTTATTCTAATTTACTTCACCTACAGGAAGTAAACGACACACGCTAGACTTCCTTGTTGGTTTTTCATTGAGAGCCTTGCGTGAAACAGAATCATATTTGGAGCAGTGCATTACTGTGTGTAACGATTTTCGTGAACGACAGAAAGTAATTACGAAATTTTGTTGTAGTTGAATTTATTGCTGTAGAAAGTTGGTTTCCAGCGGAGAGCTTTGTTTGAATCAACCAGTTGCAAATCCTTGTACGCTTTCGTTCGTAAACAAAGTGTGTTTTTGCCACTAAGACCCATCATGCTTTTCAATTTTCTGGACTAGTGCTTTCCAATATAGATGTTAAAATTAATACTGTTAATTCCTGGAGCTGACGGCGGGATTAAAAATAGCACTCCCAAGTAATGACCAATAAATCCCACTTCAAACTCAATTTTTGATCCGCAATGTCGAACCAATCTGGCAGTGCGTCAATATTTCCTTCATCAATAGCAATTTGCCTTTGTGCATCCTTCCCGCTCCTCTCCGCACAATCGTCGGTAGTCGTTCTTGTCGCCCCGGTGCTGGACTACAGAGGGAATCTTCATGATGGTGGAAGATAAAGCAATTAGTCTGTCAAATTATGGGTAAACATTCCTTCTGCTCTGTGCCCGGATATTCTGGCTATTTCAGTATGTGAGTGTCGGTAATAATTTGAAAGTCTCGATAGGAAAAGTTTTACCATTCACATCACCGTTGATCTCATTATGTAACACCATAGCAAGGCAAAAATAATGCCCGGTTCGGAAACTTCGGTTCGGTGTTCACTTTCCATCGAACCGTGCAGGAATTAAATTTAAGCTTACAACGAAGGTCGATTTTCAGGTTTCCTAATGGATTGCTGATTTATGGTGTGTTGAGGTACATATTTTAATGAATGATTCTGAAGTCCTTCACGCTCAATTTATTCTGAAGAGCTTGGAGAGTTCTCTCTGTTTTTGTGGCTTTTCGATCTTAGGTTTGTTTGGAGATGGGGCAATAATTAAAAGGAATCGTGTATGGCATGTGATCTGCGCATGTACCAATAATAGAATTCAAGAATGGGGAAATTGATACATTTGCTTTGGGTCATACACAAAATTACTCTAACTGGATTCACAACGGTTGAAGACCTAAATCATACGCTTTTGTTTAATCGACTCTTACAGACTACATTGATTTTGAAACTTGAATGAGCTTGAATGAAATAGTTGTCTAATCTAATCTAATTTTTAAATTATTAGGTCAGACGAACTTATTTTTTTCAGATTTCTTTCAGAAATGAGATTTTCAGTTCCAGACTGGTTCACTTCCCGTTGCAATCACTTAAACACGTGTTTTGGGTTGGGTTTTTTGGGTTTTTGTAGCTTTTCCAGGGATGAGATTTAAAATCGTGACTTTGACGTGAGAGGAATGGATGTGAATCACTAAACCGAGGTCGCCACTTCCCCCCATTCAATTATTTGCTTGTCTAAATTGATGCTCGCTTTATTTAAAAAAAAACGATACGAGTGTCAAAACGGCCAGAGCTACTGCGTTGCATTTACCGCATAGATAGTTCTAGAAAATTATTCGGGTTCAAACAAATAAATTTTATTCACGATGCATTTTGCGCATCCAAAGTTTGTGTGTTGAATGGGCCACCCTTGGTTGCATTGAACGACTTTTTGAAGTATTTCAGGAAATGCTTTTCTTGTATTGTTTATATCACCATAATAAACTATGTCTAAAATCTTGTTGATTATTTTTGAAAGAAAATTTGTTAGTAAAATAAGCATAAATACATTTTTTGAGAAACAGTGTTGCCAAAAAAAATTCAGCACTTGAAACATAAATTGCATTTTTCGTCACAAACACTTTTTCGTGGAAAACACTTTAAATCTCAAAGTCTTTGAGAGCGTTCGTAATACAGCAATTTACCTTTCTCATCATGTTTCTCAAATTTTTTGACGCAAAAAACAACTAAACCTTCTAGTTCTTTTAAATCGTTCATTTAAAATTTTGGCAAGTTTGGAGCAAAAAAATCCTTGTACATCATTGTTTTAGAAGTAGTTTTGATCGGGATTTTGATTCAAACCAAATTATTAAAAATGGTGTCTTCAAAATTGGGATCAATTTTTCATTGGGAAAATAAGGAAAATTATTAGTATGGCTTACACTAAGTAATGCTGGAAAAAGCCAGTTTGACTCCATTTAAACCAACAGTAAGGATGCGGTTGAGTCCACTCACAAAATGGGATGGTGATTTTTCATTTCCGACCAGCGTGCCGAGAGAAGATCATCTTGGCTCGATCCAACCGCTTTTTGCTGGTAGCCTCCGAAACGTCATGGTCCTTACGTTTTTTGTAAGGCTTACGACCAAGGTCCTTGCTGAATATAATGTGAGCCTGCCCGATGTTTCCATTGAAATCTGCAGCCGTTTTCTGGATTGAACGGTTCTTTTTGCACCTTGACGGCCCGTGGCGTCCTCACCAAACGCGGCTTACTAGATCTTTCCCGGTAATTGATTGAGGACGTCTCCTGGTATCGCCTGATGGTCATGTAGACAAAGCTCCGCTTGACCTCATGCGATTTCAGCAGCCGGAATATATTGCCAAGGTCACTCACCGTTCAAAAAATTGACAGAATGTCAACACCACGCACATCCGTTAGCGTACACACTACCAAAATCAATGACGTTTATACAAGGTCCGGGCCACCAAGCTTAACGGTATTCGTGAGATGTGGAAATGTATAGTGGTATTTGTGTTTCCTCTCAATTTTTATCTGTTTACACGGCACAGCTGTTTATGGTGATGTCAAACTATCAGTTCACAGTATGGAATGTTATGGTAGTTTGACGTCGGCGCTCGCTTGCTCAGCAATGTTAACTATTTTTTTGCTTCCAACACAAGTAAATTGCCTGGTGGCCCGGACCTTGTATAAACGTCATTGTACCAAATGGCATGTAAATTTATATCCCTTGAGACCGGCACATGCCCACAAAATATTGAAAAGATGAGAAAATAAATTCAATCAAACACATCTTTCGTCAAATTGCGTATGTGTCAGTTTCATGAGACATAATTTTACACGAAATCTTTCTTTACGTTCCCCGACTATTTACAAACATGAATTACGTCTCGTGTAAAATTCATAATTTCTAAGTGTGTATATATGAATCTAACGAAACCAATACCAATACAGAATATGTGCATGGCGCACAGCTAAAGATCGTACTCGAAAAAATGCAATACTTTCTTTTGTGTATAAATTTTTATTGCATGGGTAAAAATTGATGATATTTTGGTTAAAACGAAGTGGCGAAGTGGTTATCGAGATAGTTTCCAAGCCAGAAGTGCTCCGACAAAAAATTATGGGCGCGGTCGTGGAATATCCAGGCCAGTCTCACAGGTGGATCGAGAAACAGTTGGGAATTGACAATTTGACCGTGTTCCGTGTGGTAAAATCGTTCAAGGATACCAGACGACCCAGTGGCGAGCTGGTAGCGGAAGAACAACGAAGACGACCGACCCCGTGAAAGCAAGGAAGGTAAAGGATTATTGACAGAGCACTCCGAACCATTTGATTCGGGACGTGGCCGAAAAGGTCAATTCTTCCAGCGGGTGCGTCCAGCAGACAATAGAGCGGGCCAAACTTCATGTCTTCAAGGTAACAAAGGCCCTAGTCAAACCGATAAGCAAAATACGATGACCAAATTCTGCGCCAGGAGTAGGTACAGCCGAAATGCATCGTTAAGGACGACGAGACGTACAATAAAGTGGACGCCAAGCAGAACTCAGACCTGGAGTTTTTCGTCGGCAAGTCCCGCCTGGATGTTCCGGAGAAGTGCCAGAAGAAGAAGATCAATATATGGCCAAATATATGAAGAAGAATGCCTTCAGAAGCCCCTGCTGCCCTTCCTCCGGTCCCACGAAGGTGGCACTCTGTTTTGGCAGGATCTGGCATCATGCCATTCCGCGAAACTGGTGATGGAGTGGTACGAAGCCAACGATGTTGTTTTTGTGTCGAAGGAGGCAAATCCGCCAAACTCGTCAGAACTTCACCCAATATTAAAATTATGGGTGATTATGAAGGGCAAGCTCCGAAAATTAACGAAGGTCTTCAAAATCGACAACGATTTGAAGAAAGAGTGGATGAAAGTGTGTAAAAAAGACGGCGCGAATGTTGCACAGATTTTGATGGGTAGCGTTAAGTCCAAGGAGCGGGAAATTAGCCAGGGTAAGGAGGTAGAATAAAACAACTTAACAACTTTGTTTATTTATTCCCTAAGAGTTTCAAAATCACAATCCGACTTAAAATTTTTGGTGATCATTTTTGTCTGTTGCACTTTTTTCGAGTACAATCTCTACACAATGATGAAAATTTGTATTCGAACTTATTGAATACCGTGTATGATGGTAGAATCCCATCCAATTATTATCCAAGCTAGAGTAGTATAACCCTAATAAATTTCTTATGGTTATTTTTCTTAAAGACCTATTTGGGGTATCATCTAAACCATTAAAGAAATGGTTGGAGGATTTGTGATATCGTTCGTTTAAGGTAATTTTTTATCAGGGAAACATTGTTATCTACCACGAACGATGAACTTTCCTTTCACGATCCAATCATATCCCGATAGAGGAAAAACGATGTCTTAGGGGCTATTCATAAACCACGTAGACTTTTCTGGGGGAGGGGTGGGGGTTGTTTGACCAAAGTCTACGCTCTATACAAAATTTCAAAAAAATGTATGGAGAAAAGTCTACGAGGGGTGGGAAGGGGGGGGGGGGGGGGGGGTCAGAGATTTTCAAAAATGAGTCTACGTGGTTTATGAACAGGCCCTTAATAGAAGTGTGCATAAACATTTGCATTCAACAAGAGTTTGGTAGCGTTAGAGTCAGCGATTTTCACGAGTTAGCTTACATTGATTCAAAAATGTAGAGATTAAAGCCTGTGCACATTAAATTTCGGACACTTTTCTTTCAGTGTATATTTTGAATTATTTCACATATTGCTGAAACATTTCCCATATTTGGCAGCTGAAACTCTCCACTTAATTTCGTGGTACAACATGTTTACATTCTTGTTACATCGCACAAACGCATTTTGTACGAACGACAGCAAAATCCGAATTTAGCGGTACCGAAAAGTAACGTGTTTTGTATTTGCAAACCATTTTACCAGCTGTGACTGTGGATCGGAAGATTGGAAGTGGAACAAATCGAAAAGTATGCTCCCAACAAATGGACAAGAAGGTGGTAGCCATTATTGAGAAAAATCTTTCTGTGTGAAATGTGGCTAGCAAAGTTGGGAAGTCAAAATCATACGTACAGAAGGGGCGCGAGAAAAAGAGGCCCACCCTGCCGACCCCACCCCCCAAAATCCGTGCAGGCCTCTTACCACCTTTTCCACACATTTTTTTGTATCAATAAGCACCGCGACACATACCAACTCCAAGATTTTTTACCCTTCCGGGTCTGACTTTTTTCCCCCCCAAGGGTCGCGCTTCGCCAAAAAGGTGTCCAAATTTCCGAAGAAGTATTTGCCATATGTAGTTGTGGTCAAAAATCTAAAAGTTTCGTCTCTACCGGCTCTATCAATAAGGATGTCTGCAAAAGTGGTTCCTACCGTTTATCAGAAGCCACGACTCTCCAGCTCTGTTTTGGCCTCTTGTCACTTTGTGAAATCTGTCCTGGAAAGGTATAAGGTACAAAAGGTCAAATACGTGCCAAAAACCGCCAATCCACCAAACTGTCCAGAACTTCGCCCAATAGAGAAGTACTGGGCTCTAGTTAAGCGAAAATTCTTCGAAACTAAGGAGAAAGCAAATGGTGCCGATGATTTCAAGAGAAATGGAGAATCGTCACGGCGGGCGCATCTGAGGATAGCGTACGGAACCTGATGGCGGGTGTACCACAGAAAGTTCGAGAACTTTACGAAAAAAAAGGAGTAACATCTTAATCAACTGTTTCTTATGTAGATATAACTGTAGGTTTTTCTTGAATTATGTGTAATTTTTTTTTTGCTGCTATTGAAATTTAACTTGTACAAGCTTTGCCATTATTTCAATACTCCAACGCGGTCCTACGTGAACCTCGTGGTTATATCCCTGATTCTTGAGAATAGGAACGAACGGTGTTCCCCATTCTGCTTCAGATGAAGGGGCATTCGAAATAATACCGGAACATTTATATCGATCTAAATTCTGATAATTCAGCTTTTTCCTTGAACGCCAACGATATCTTCCTTGGCTTGCAAATATCGGAACGGCATTTCAGGGCCAGGTGAATCGTATTGTGCTTGAAATGACATAGCTCTTCTTCCAATACAGATTCCTGCCTTTTTAACAACGGATCTAACAGCTTCTTACCGTCTTTTTAATTGCTTGAGACAATGAATCTTCAAACTCCAATTCCTCATCGTGTGACGTCCAAAAAGACGTTAACGGGTTCCTTGAAAAACGAAAACTTCTTCCAACGACTTGTGTTCCGTATACTTCATCATTGCCTTGAACTTTCCAACAGCTTTCAATCCAGAACCATTATAGCACACGAACTCTTCTCTGGTATCAGTATTCAACGGAATATAATGAAACAGTTGATCGTTCATGTTCTTCGATATAGCGTTCACAGGACTACCAGTATCGACTTCAAAGTTGATCGGTTGTTGATTCACCAAAACTTGCTTTTCACCCGGTGGAGGAACTTAAAGCTTGTTGATTCTCAAATGATTCACTTTCCAATCGCGTATCTCATTTAAAGACATCTTATCCTTTGACGGAAACATCTTCGCCAAATGACCTTTACAATCCCAGTTCCAAAAGACGTAACTTTTGTACTGGCAATTTCTTGAAATCAAGGTCGCCTCGGCCACATGCGTAGCATTTTGCTACACTCTTCCTCTGCCGCCTCTGCTGCTCCGGTTGATCTTTTGGACTTCTAAGACTTCACTGTGATGCATTGTAGATTCTCTTTTCATTGCTATCTTTAAAAGATTGTCCAACGTTGACGTAGGCGTTTGAGAAAAAGGTCCTCGCCTTAGACCGACCACAAACATGTTCAGCAAAAACAGGCATAACTGATCGTTGAACTCACAATTTGCCGATTACTTCTTCAACCGGGTGCACCGCTCCACAATCAATTCACCTTCACCTTGTCTTGCCTCGTACAACTTCTTCCGGTCACGAAAAACAACCAGCGTTGAGGTAAATCGCTGCTTCAACAAATCACAAAGTTCCGCAAACTTCTTATTTTCAGGAAGAATTGGATACGAAAAAATCTTGATGAGTTGGTAGACTAGCATGGAAGCCGCCGTCAATTGAAAAACTGCCTTTCTTTTGTCGTCTTGCTTGCCTTACCAATCAGACCAAGGCCGGTGTGGCCTCTGCTGTACACATAAGTTGTATCCATTGTATTCGGTCCATGACTGTACCTCGCCAGTTTCGCTTTGCACAGGTCGCCTTCTACTTGATCGATCCACCTTGCTCGTGGCGCGCGTCTTCTTCTTGTACCCGTCAGTTCGCCTTCAAGAATTATTTGAACTGGGCTGTCGTCCGACATTCCTGCGACAAACCCAGCCCATCGTAGTCGACCGATTTTAGCGATGTGTACGATGGGAGGTTCTCCCAGCAACTGATGCAATTCGTGGTTCATTCGCCTCATCCACGTTCCGTCTTCCATCTGCACTACACCGTAGATCGTACGCAGCACCTTCCGTTCAAAGACATCTAAGGTGCGTTGGTCCTTCATGAGCAATGTCCATGTTTCGTTGCAGTTGAGAACTATCGGTCTAATTAATGTCTTGTAGATGGTCAAGTTTGTAGTTCGGCGAACTTTTGCCGTCCTTCTCGAGGATTTGATACGCCATGAAAAATCTCTTCAACCGCTTTTCGTGCAATGACCAGGAATCTCCAACATTGAACTCCGGAGGCTTGACGATATTCATCTTCAGTGATTGTTTTCGCTCGTTGCCAACATATCGAGCAATTAAGGCATGGTTGAATGAAGACATGTTTTATTTGGGAGTAGGTATATAACTAACTAACGGATCGGTTGAAGCAGGAAACCGGTTGCGTTGTTACTTCTAGGAGTAACATAATGGCTGACTATGTTGCAGTCTCAGAAGATATAACAGACGCTTTTTAAGACACTCTTGGATGTAAATTTCACTGTTCATATTCCCAGTTGACTGATAAATTGTTGACTGATTTTTGTGCATGTACAAATGGCCTTGCCACACTAGATCATGTTTCGCAAATTTTTCCATTATTTGCTCCCTAAACGTGGGCTTCCGGTTTTCTTTCCTTTTTGGTGTTCCCCCCCCCAAACACCAAACATTTTGGTTACACCAATCATATGGTTTTCAGGCCCAACTTTTCGCCTTTTCTTGTCCTTTATCATCCGGGAGAGGTTTTTTCTAGACTTTCTGATCGATTTTATTATGATAAACAATGAAGCGAAAGTATAAATTTGTTAGGTCCATATAAGTTTGGCAGTGTTAAAATTATGTATAGTGTAAGTTTTCAAGTAAGAAACATTTTATGTTGACAGTCAAAGGTTGATCCTCTTTGTTAATTTAAAAAAGCTTTCAAAATAGAATTGCGACTGCGCGAGCATATTCACGCTTCTGATCTAATTTCTGCAACAAGAAAATATTGAAGTATATTTTAATAACCTAACAAAATTACAAAAAAATGGAATATATTTGGCTCGCGTTCTGACCAAACTTTATTTGTTAATTTTTTATTGTGTGCATTTCCAGTTTATATTTGTCGATAAAACACCACACACAGGTTTCCGCAGTCTTGCTTTTTATCACTGCCTGCATACTAGAGTCAGCAACTTCAACTATAACTCATGTTTCTTATGTTATTGGTAATAAAATTGATTCCATTCAAAGTTTTATGTGTATTCAATAATGCTTCAAGTTTACCAATAAAATACCACTGGGAAGACCTTTAGCTTAAGTAAACCAAACTCGTAACTTACCAGCTCAGCTGTCAGACCAAGTTTCTTATTGACAATGTGCATTCTCTCGAAGAAGTTATGTCACTACTGGCTTGATACTACCGCCTACTATCTCATTGAACTTCGATCGATCTCAGATTCCTTCACCTTTCAAGTTTTGCGGAGAGGTATAAACATGCAATTAATTGCCAGAATTAAGGACGCCGTGGTAGTAAACAAACAACTTCATCCTCTTAAATGTCCAATCATATATGAAATGACAACTCACGCAGCGAGCCCGTCGTGGTCGTCAGTCTCAACAAGTGCGACATGGTGGAAAAGCACATTATGAATGCTTCCGTATTTCCCTTCAAATGGATTGCTGTTATGCTCTGTGATGTCACATCCCCCCACCCCCCTTGCCTCTTACTAGGGATGAAAACATCACATTATTATTGCTTTGGTGTTTGCGTGTTTTTTCGTTATTGCTGTGTGTCATGTTTTTGGACTCGCTTCTGCTACCTTTGTGAATGGTTGGATGGCTTGGTATGTGTCACTTTATTGTTGGAAAGGAAGACTGCCTCCCATCTAGTGGAGCGTGAGCTGTTGGTCCATGTGAAGGATTTTTATGGATAAAAGTGAGGTACATGGCTGTATTGTGGTCGCAAATGGAATTTATTGGAAGAGCGATGCTTCGTTCAGATGAATTGATCTTTGAGGGTATGGTTATCAATCAATCGGAATTAACTTGAATGCATTGTTCCGATGCGACTTCGATTGATTGATAATCGAACATAGGTTCGGGTTTGGAAATGTTTATAATACTATTGGAACATTCTTTGATTGTTAAATGGAAATATACTCCAATATTTAGTTTTAACCTAATCAGACTTTACTTCCCTATCGATGGCAACCATAAAAATGTTGGAACCTTCTTTAATATTCGAATCTTGGTGTTTATTGCGTTCTTGTTGCTATGGAAGCAGGGTTGGAAAGTAAGTGTCAATATTTACTTTCCACCCCTTTCCAAATATCTGAAAACACTACAATTTTACATTCTTATAACCGAAAAATACCTGTAAGCAAGAGGCGTTTAAGATTATAGAAATTATATTACGGATGGTCTATAATCTTTATAATCTTCTTTATTTATTTTATTTTATTTGTCGTCAATCAGTAGCAGACCGTTTTGTTACAATGATATTTAAATTTTATGTCTTACTTCTTAAATATATAGTACGCCTTAAAGAACTAACCTATCAGGTTTATATTTTTAATGTTTAGGTCATCTAATTACATTGAAGTATTGCTTCAGTTTTGTTTAAGTCATAGTGAAGTCAAGTCAAGTTGCCATCATCTGATTAAGAGGTCCAAATTTTGCGTAATTTAAGCGATGATGGGTTGTAGTAAATATATTTCTATTTCGTAAGTGCCGCGACGGAATGTAAAAATTAAGTTTTGATAAAAATTCTACTGAGTCAACGCGTTGCCCAACAATATCATTTACGAATGAAATTAATGCAAATTAAAGGCGCTCCTTTGATGATTGAATGCTGATAAGCATACTGCGTGCTTCATAAGATAGAAGAGGTAACCTTGTCCAACCTAATTTACGAAGGACAAACAATAAAAACTGCTTCTGTGCCGATTTAATTCGTTCTTCTTGTATGACTGAATAGGGTGGCCAAACTACGCTACAGTATTCCAGTATTGACCTAACATATGCAATGTACAATGTTTTTATTGTTTACGGGTCATGAAAATTGTATAAAACCGTTTATAAATCCAAGCATATTATTGCTCTGTTGATGATAGTATTGTAATGTTCAATGAATGTAAGTTTGGAATTCATTTGCGATAGCCCCTAAGTCCCCAACTTTTCTAGACTTTTCAACTGGTTTCCCTAAATTAATAGTTACGTCTGGGGTGCTTCGTTTCCTACTAAAAGTTATCAAATTACATTTTTTTACGTTTAGTTGTAAAAGACTTTTGTTACACCAGACATAGCAAACGTTTATTTTTTTTTTCTGAAATGTCATGATATCTTTTTTATTTCTTATTTCTAAAAATTGTTTCATGTCATCAGCACAAACAAGAAATTTAATGTTTTTAAGTATAAAGGAAACGTCATTTACAAACAAAATTCAGACTTCAGAGGTGACATGAATAGGGTTTGATTTCTTCCCTTTGAATCTAACTATTTGTTGACGGTTAGTGAGATTGGATTCAATCCATTTGAGAATTCCTGGCTCAATGCCCATTTTTTACAATTTAAAAGAAGCATGGGTATGTCAATGCAATCAAAAGCCTTGCTGAAGTCTGTTAAAAGAGCTTCTACATGGTTACCATTATCCATTGCGATCAGAGAGTAGTTAACGAATTCCAGTAAATTTATGCTAGTTGATCGTCCTTTGAAGAATCCATGTTGCTTGGTAGTCATTCTGTTTTTGATTTGAGTGAACAATTTTTCATTAAATAAAGTTTAGGAATGCAAGATAAAATGGCAATTCCACGGTAGTTACGTAAGTCAGATTTTTTCCACTTTTAAAAATAGGTACTAGGAAGGAACTTTTCCATAGTTTGGGAAAGATCCCAGATTTCAGAGACATATCAAATAGCCAAAATAAGGGTGCTGTAAGTTCCAATGCTAATACGGGTGGTATTACATCAGGGCCGGAACCTTTAGAAACATCTAAATTATTCAATCCTTGGAAGTTGTCTTGAAGTTCGTCTTGAAGTCCCTTGAAAATCCTGGGAAGAAATCGAAATATTCATAATTGCGATCTTCTTCAGCAAATGTGGTATATATTTCCTGAAAGAATGTTGCAAATAGATTGCAATTTTTTTCCGCGTTGTTACCAACATTTGAGTTAAGATGCATTCTAGATGGGAAATTGTCAGATTTCAATTTAATTTTAACATAATTGATTTTTTTTGGATAAGACTTAATTTCAAGTTCAGTTTTTGAATTGTGCTCATCAAATGCATTTTTTGTGGTAAGATTCAGCTCTTCGCAAACACTCAAGTAGTTTGCCAGGTTACTACTGTTACCTTCTCTTTTGTATATTTTGTGTGCTTTTTGCTTCCGATTTTTCAAATTTTTTATTTGTTTATTTTACCAAACTGGCTGGTTTGACTCACCTTGTCACCTTATTTTCGCCTTAATCTCAGAACGGGTCAACTTGGACAAAAAAACTTTACATTTTGATTTTTAACTCTGAATTTTTAGAAGAGAAAACAACAAAAATATACAGAGACAACTATCATCAGATAGAAAATCATCTCATCTATAGGCTCGTAATATATTTTTACCTGATTGGTTTGTTTCAAAAAATAAAGTTGATCTACTAGTAAATTCATAATCATCATGATTATCATCTAACCACTCCCACTTTTTAAGTATGCGAAGTACGGTGTATGCTGAAACAAGTTATGCTGTTCTTTGGGTTTGCATAGCCATAGTAACAATCCTACTGCCTTTTAGGTTTTGTTTACTCTATAATGCTTTCATTACTGCAAAAGACATGCTAATTTTGTTTAAAAGCAGCTTTCAATGAATCGAAAGATGTATAGTTACTTATTTTACTTTTTGCTGTTTAACCTGTTCCAACCCTTTCTATCAGGAAAATGAAGTCGAAAATAGTCTAACTTTTAAAAATCCGCTCATAAAACCGTTCAGTTATTCAACATAACATATTTTATAAGCACGCTTTATCTCTACAAAAATCATCATTAACACGTTAGCCCCCAACCCGTCTGAGGAAGAAAAAATCAAATTTAAAATTAATGATACTTCATCGTTAGCCATTGGATTTTGATGCGGCTTTTTTGCAATAGCTCACAAAATTATTCTTTTTTGTGCATCTGCATTGGTCATTCCGAAAATGTCCGTAGTTCCGGATTCCAAGGTGGGAGTACTGGGGTAAGTACCTGTACAGGGACGTTGGACGACACATGTTTAGATGCGAAACATGGAATGCGGCATATCAATCTTTTTGTTTTATTTTGTTTTCTGTATTATCGAGATTTTCTGCCTCAGGCTGGTTCATCTCCCATCGTAGTCACTCAAACACTTCTTTGGGTGTTTTTCGTAACTTGTCCGGGGGTGAGATTTGAACTCGTGACTTTGGCGTGACAGGTATGGATGTTAACCACTACGCCGGGGTCGCCCCCGTATATCAATTTTCATGATTAGGCAAAACTAGGTCATCAAAAAACATTTTGAGGATTTCTGGCCATACTGGCCACTGCGGCCCTGTGGGTTCCGAGTTCCTCCGGGAAAGTGGCCTTATTCAAATCTTTTCCATAGCCTTGTGACATATCAAACTTTATGATTTCTGCAAAAATAGGTCTTTGGAGGACATTCTGAGGGTTTCTTACCATACTGGCAACTTAGGGTGACCCTCCGGAGTCCGAATTCATCCGGAAAAGTGGCCATATTCAAATCGTTGCCAAAACCTGGCTTGTGCCTCATCAAACTTCACGATTTGGGAATACTTTATCTTCAGAGGACATTCTGAGGGTGTTTGACCATACTGGCCACTTAGGGAGGCCTTGTGGGATCCGAGTTCCTCCGGGAAAGTAGCCATATTGAAATCTTTTCAAACCCTGGCTTGCGACAAAACAAACTTTATGATTTTGCAAAAATAGGTCTTCGGAGGACATTCTGAGGATTTCTTACCATACTGACCACTTAAGGTGGCCCTCCAGAGGACGAATTCCTCCAGAAAAGTGGCCATATTCAAATCTTTTCCAAAATCTGGCTTGCGATTAATCAAACTTTATGATTTTGCAAAAGTAGGTCATCAGAGTACATTCTGAAGATTCCTGACTATACTGGCTACTTAAAGATGCTCTGAGGGATCCGAATTCCCCCGAGAAAGTGGCCATATTCAAATCATTGCCAAAGCCTGACCTTTTAAACTTCATGATTTTGTAAAACTTTGTATTCGGAGGACATTCTGAGGGTGTCTGACCATACTGGACAATTAGGAAGCTCTTGCGGGATCCGAGTTCCGTCGGGAAAAGCCCATATTCAAATATTTTCCAAAACCAGGCTTGTAACATACAGTACTGGCAAGAAAAAAGTACAAACTGTAACACCCTTTAGAAAAATGATTATATGTTGTCTATGATAAAGTATAGCACATGAGTTTGTTTGAAGAAAATTATCGATATTCCATTTGTATTTAAATGAATGTGTCAGTTTGCGGACGGCATGCTTCATTTACCTGTGATAGATATACTTAGAAAATGTTTAACAATTTAAGCTGGCAAAAATAAAGTACACACTGCAGTGACAATATTTTTTATCACTACAATCAAAACCATATCGATAAACTCTTCTCTTGTCCACTCATACTGCACGTAACCATTGCAAGTGTCAAACGTTTGTTATCGTGTTTGCGTCATAGATGCAAAGTTTCGAGTTTGTTGTTTGAAGTACATCGAAAGCATGAAAATATCGTTACAAGTGCGAAAACTTATTGTGAGAGATTGTGAAAATGGTCTCTTATACAGGAAACTTGCGAAAAAGTTCGTAGTCAGCTTTTCAGCGGTTCATAAGCTTTAGAAAAAAATATCAACAGCGGGGAAATATTAGTGATAAAGGTGGCCGAGGAAGAAATCGTTTAACAACAGTCAGACAAGATCCTACTACGAGAAGCGAGAAGTAACCCGAAAATAACAAGCCATGCGATCAGAGAAAGCTTGTCCCTAAATACATAAGTAAAAACTGTTCGTCTGCGATTGGAACAAGAAGGCCGTAGGCTGTCCTCACATCAGTAAGCGTGATAGAATCAAACGATTGGAATTTGCAAATGCGGATAAGCCCATTTCCTTCTGGAAAACGGTTCTTTGAACAGAAGAAAGAATATTCGAGCTGTTTGGTACCAAACAACGGCCGAGGGTATGGATCAAACCAGGCTTGGAAGTTCTGGACAAATGTAAGAAAAACAGTAAAGCACGGTTGAGGCAACATTATGGTGTCGGGGTGCTCTGCTTGCTCAGGAGTTGGAGAATTGGTCCGTATTGAAGGAATTATGACGGCCGACAAGTATATCGACATCTTCTCCGAAAATCTGGAGGTTTCCTTGCTGGAGGTTGGGCTCGAGCATGACTTCCTCTTTCAACAAGACAACGACCCAAAACATACGGCTCGTAAAACTCAAACCTTTTTCCGATCACGTATCAAAATGTTGGAATGGCCGCCCAGTCACCGGACTTGAATCCGATCGAGAAATTGTGGTCGATATTGGATTCAAAAATGGACAAAACCAATGTTATCAACCAAAACCTGCTCTTTGAAGCTCTACGGGAGACCTGGGAGTCAATTGACGAGCGTTATTTGCGAAATCTCGTCGAAAGTATGCCACGTCGTCTGGAAGCAGTCATCAGTGCCAAAGGAGGTCATACAAAGTACTGAGTTCGAGTCAGTTTTGATTAAATTTCATTACCTAGTTATACTTCTTCTCTGTGTACTTTTTTCTTGCCAAGCGAAAATAAGAGAATAAAAGAATTTCGAACCACTCCGAAACAATAAGCTTTTTAAAAAATATTTATATACGTTTTATTGTTCTTCGCACTATTGCCTCCTTTTTGTCCAAAGGAATCATTCTTGCAACTATAAAGATTAAAATATAATCTTTCGAAGAAAATGTAATATATGAGTGTGTACTTTTTTCTTGCCAGTACTGTATCAAACTTTATGATTTTGCCAAACTAGGTTTCGGAGGACATTCGGAGGATTCTTTACCATACTAAGTGGCCAGTATGGTCAGACACCCTCAGAATGTCCTCCGAAGACGAAGTTTTACAAAATCATGATGTTTGATATGTCACAAGCCAGGTTTTGCAAAAGATTTGAATATGGCCACTATTCCGGAGGACCTTGTTTTACTAAAACTTTTCTGATGACCTAGTTTTGCTAAATCATGAAGTTTGATATGCCGCATGCCATGTTTCGTATCTAAAAATATTTTGTCCATCATCCCTGGACAGGTACTTACCCCAGTACTCCGACCTCAGAATCGGAAACAACGGAAAATTTTGGAATTGCCATTGCAGATCTACAAAATAGGATAATTATGTGATCTATTGCAAAAAACCGCACCAAAATCCGATGGTTAACGATGGAGTATCTTTAACTTTAAATTTGAATTTTTCTGTCTCAGACGGGTTGGGGACCATTTGACTACTGACGAGCGCATAAAGGATATGTTGCAACCTTTTGAACAATTTAAAGTGTATATTGAGATGCTTTCGTATTAACTTTCTTCCTGTGGGTTAACTTTTGATGTATCTTGAACTGTCAAAACTCTCAAAGCAGCTTGGTTACCATATAAGCAGTTTGACAACTAAACGGTCTTGCATATGCGTTGAAACGAAACATTTTACCTTTAAAATCAATTTCTTAAATGCAAATCAAAACATCTTCTATTTATAGATGCTTTCATTAAAACAAAATATCATTTTCAATAATGGCTCATAAAAATCAATGTTAATGCAGCTCATTTTAATTCCAATCTTTATGCAGATTTATAATTTGCATATGTCATGATATATTTTCTTTGACACGGGTTATTGTTATACATCAGTTTTTGTGGGATAAAACAAAGTATTCAAGTGGAGTGATTGAGCAAAAAAAAATAACTTCAACGAAGAATTACACTTCTTCTTAAAAGAAAATAATTAGAAAATATAACGTATTTTGAAGGCGCACTAATTTTTTTAGCTCTTTTTAAATTTAAATTTTTAAATTCATTACGTAAAGTGTTTACTTTACGTAATGAATTTAATTTGGCATGTAATATTTGAGCACTATACGTTGAAGTGATAAATTATGATAAATCAAGCTGAGGTAACTATTTCACTTTGATAATATTGACCTTTTATTAGACATTGGTAATTTTTTCCTTCAATCAGATGCTAGTTTTTTCGAAATGATTTTTTTGAGGTTGAATAAAATTTATGAATACGATTATAATATGAATAAAACTGTTTTGAGTGGATTTGGCAAGCGTCTAGTGCAAGTGGCACGAAAGAGGTTTTTATAGATGTCATATTGACTTTATTGTAGTTTACCTGTGGTTTTCATACAGTTTTAATTCGGTCATAATAAAATCATTTTTTTAATCCAATCTAGAACTTCCTCTAAGATATAGCCTTTAGAACCTCCACCAGGGTGGGCTAATTAGGCAAAATTTAGTCTTTAAGAGGTTTTTCAGGAAGCAATCAAGGCAAATATGACTTGACGAGAGTTTTATGGATGTCGTTTTATAATACTGTTGTAGGAATTCATGAAACTTAAAATGTTACTTGGGATGTGTAATGTAAAGAAGAGAAAACATAGAAAGAGAGAAAAACCAATGTTTAGAGAACATCCATTACGTATGTCACACATTTCACACAGATGGTAGGGGTTTTGGAAACCCATAGACTTTGCTGGACAAGGTAAAAGGTTTTACAAAGCGGGCATAGATTGTCTACCAGTTTTTAGTGCTGGACAAAATGCGTCAACGCGTAATTTGGATGGTTTCTGAACAATGCGGGCATGTGCAAGCTAAGCATCAAGGGTCGTTTCTTCAACAACAGCATCATCTACGTATTCTGTTCACATAATGGAAGACCCGAAGACGGAATAGAAGCATACTTCGCGCAGCTATAGCAAGTGTAACACGGCTGCTTGCGACGAAACGTTAAAATCGACATTGGTAGGACGGAAGGTAATGTACAGAACCAGTATTTGGCTTGAACAGCCTGCAAATCGCATCGAACGACAACGTCCAACGATGCGTGAACTCTGCGGCCCTCCTTGGCATAGTAGTCCAAAGTACCTTCTTTCACCGCAAAGACATCCACAAAGCCATTTGGAGATCATTTGACCAACAAATAGAAAATCCAATTTACCATGTTCTAATCAACGGTATAACAACTACCTAGTTGCAGTATGTATGCGTACAACATGCGTTGAATTCGAACGCCACGAGCCAACATTGAGCTACTACGGGAAACCTGAGTTGCCCAGGAATACGCGCAACAGCTAGAAGCAACCCTACCAACGGAAGAGTAGCTTGGTGCAGCTACCCTTGAAGATGGCTGGAAGTTGTGGAGCACGCGTTAAGGCGTAAAACGAATTCGTGTATCTGGGCTCAATGGTGACCGCCGATAACGACACCAGCAAATAAATACAAAGGCGCATTATGGCTGGCAATTGTATCTAATTTGGACTTCGACAAACGCTAAGATCGAACAAAGTTCGCCGATTTACAAAGTTTAACATCTACAAGTCTTTAATTAAACCAGTATTCTTCAACGGCCACAAAACATGGCCAATACTTGTGGAGGACCAACGCATCATTGGCGTCTTTGAATGGAAGGTGCTGCGGTGGATTGCAGTTGGAAGACGGAACGTGGAGGAGGCGAATAAACCACGAATACAGCTACTAGGAGAACCTCCTACCATTCACACCGCCAAAATCGGTTGACTACGGTGGACTGGGCAGGTTGTTTGAATGTCGTACGGCAACCCAGTTAAAATTATTCTCGATAACGATCCAACGGGCACAAGCAGAAGAAGTTGGCGAAGTGCAGTCGTGGACCGAATAGAATAGAATTAACTTCTGTGTACAGCAGAGCCCACTTCGGATTTAGCCTGATCGGTAAGGTAAGTAAGTGGGGTTTTCTTGGAACTGTGATCATCCTTACAAAAAATAAAACAAAATACGGTGACGATGGAAATAGACGGGTTGAATATAGACATTTTTTGTGTGACGTGGTTAGTGAATGGTTCCATAGTTAATATGAGAAATGCATGGGAATTACAATTAAGGGGAGAGAGAGGTAAGAAGGGCAGGGAGGGTGCTTCTTTGCCTCTTTAAACTGATTGCCAGCTGTAGATGGTTTAAGTTCATTCGATTGAAGTTCATCATGGACCCCAGAGTTTACAGCTGCCTTTTTCAAGTTGATTACTGTGGCCAGCATTCATATTCCTGTCCCTCCATACTTCAATATCTTAAATATTATGATATAAGGCTTCCGCTTTCAGATAATTTAGTACAGACAGCTCTGTACTATTGTCGTTATAAAATACTTTACGTATTGTGCATCCCAAGAAACACATATATTTTATAACGGTTGTAAATACTTTTACATGACTAGATTTGGTGATAAAGAAGCTTTCTCATGAAGCATGAAGATGTGTTACTCGGGATAAAGCTCCTGTATTTTTCCTCGGTTGTGACCGTGCTGGGAATTTCACCAATACATGTTCGACATTTAATTTCGCTCCGCATCCTTGACAATAAGCTAAACTGCCGCTTAGCCAAATGTGTCAGGAAAGGTAGATTGACAAGAAATATGTCATAAATTAATGCCAAATCTAGCATTCCATATATGTGCATTAGATAACGCAGAAAATGACATGATTCTTTCAAACTGTGTATGAATTTATTTTAGGGTGATCCTTGAAACCTACCTCGTAACTTTGTTGACACAGAGAAAAACAATATACTAAAAATTTGTTTCTTGTTGAATTTAAAGCAACTTTGCTGAATAACCATTGTCGCCAGAAGGCATATAAGCCTTTTTTCCGCAAAAGATGGTCCTACTTGTGGCTGATCATCATTGAGAAAAGGGTGCCTAAGCCAAATACATGCCGAAAGTAGTCGTCTTCACCCGGAAGCACCATGCGGGAGAGCAAATGATGTTTTAGCCGAACCTGACATCGGCCCACGACGCCAAAAGGTCGTTGGAAGAGATTTACCGCCTGAAAATTAAACGTTCAACAGCTGATGCCAATTGAAAGTTTCTAGGCTAGCCTCAAACGCAGGATCTATTGCAATAACTTGGTGGTCAAATCCGAGAAAAAGCTGATCGAAAAAGAGAAGAAAGGGCAGAATAATATCCCAACATCGTAGTTTTCCATGGCTATGACCGTTAGGCAGCTTGTCAGAATGGGGAAGCGTTTAAAATGAATAATAAATGTGAGACTAAAGCAGAATTAGTTTGATGAATTTATATTCCATAGCTTTCTTCAATAGCTTCTTCTGAAAACTGACGATTCTAGTTTTTAATACTAAAAAAAAAAAACAATCAATTAACAATATCTACCGTAATTACCTTCCTCTCTCGAATGAAGTGCCGTTTAAGTTCAAAATTCAACCGATAACAAAATAAAGCCCCTATACATAAACGCTTCTGTTCAGCCACTAGGTACGTTGTTTACTTTCAATTAAGCACAAAATACGATAAATGGAGACAAGTAAACGGCACAAAGAGGTGGAAATCATGAATGTATTCACACTTGCCAGTGTTGATTTACCTGCGCGGCATAAATTTTTGAGCGATACGAGAATGTAAATTCTATGAGTAAGCTATGAAGAGGAAGTGAGGGAATGATAACTGCTTCGATGGCGGGAATTATAACGAACCAATTCCAACATTGTAGAATGGTATGTAGACATACCTGTATGGACTGGATGTTAGCTATTGCGATATAAGCTCTCGAGAGAGTAGATTCGGATCGGTTCAGACCAAATTATATTTTCCATTTCATTAGGTCACAGACCTAATAGCTTCCGACGTCCAAAACTTGCCGCACTGCTAGTGCCACTACCAATATTCTGCTGGCATAGAGTGTAGTGTCAATATTTGTCAATGCATGAATAATGTCCCCTCTGTAATCTCATTTTGCACTCTCGAGCCAAAATACATATTTACATATGTGATGAGGGATTGAATGGAGTCACTCACGGCATGTCAAGTAAAACTTAACTCTTTGAGGTTGCATGTTTTCTGTGAAAAAGCTGTATTTTTCTGCTTTTAGGAGTGAATGCGTTTATTGTCATTAATTTGTTGGGTCAATTTACTCATTATCATAAACAGATAGCATATTTCGTTAGGACAAAGCAAACACAATGGAGGTAGCTATCACATAAACCGACTGTTTTCTCAACGGGCAACTGTTCTAGAGGAGCACCAATAAAACCCATTTTCCAGTTTCTTCATTTCCACTAAATAAAACTAGGGTAGCCTTTATGGTAATGAATCTAGGAGTGCAAAGGCAATGTGCTGCAATGATGCAATAAGTGAAAACTAGACGTGGCGAATTTTCATACAAAACTCAATTTAAATAAATAAATAATATGACTTTAAACAAGGAAATGAGATTTTCACCCCTTTGCCTCTTAACTCACGTTAGTACTCTAACTCAAGAAGCTAAAAATGAGCAAGAAATTAGTTATAATTAGTAGAACTTTAAAAACTATCACTACCACATACATTTACTTGGTATATTAACAAAATACAAATCCTTTTCATAAATATATTTCAAATCTTGTAAAAGTGTGTACAATATTATTATCAGAAAGTATTTTTCTATTTAAAATGGAGCAGATGCTAGACGGGATGGACGTTTTCAAATGCTACTTTTATTTGATAATTAAATATTTAGACTTTATATTCAGTATTGATATTAGACTGCAATTCTGAAGGAATATTTTTTTAATTATTAAAGTTTAAGAATAAAAGGATTCATTTATAAAAAGAAGGGTCATGCCAAACAAGTGCAACCACTCTAACAATGAAGAAAATGTAGAAGCTGCGGATGGTTTGCACAGCTGAGTTCATTGCAATTAGCACATGAATTTTAGAAGTGGAAACTAGGCCAACAGATGGGTTCCTGGTATGACACGGTTTCTGTTCTCTTTATTTTAGATTCCGTTGGCTACAGACTGAGAAGATAGTTGTGTATAGTTACATTGCGATGGTTCTATCCTAGAGGGTATCATGGTCATTTGAGTTATAGGAAAATAAGGAAAATTTAAACTAACACTCCACTTGTTCGCTGTTTTAATTCCGTTTTGTGTTGGTGAGAGTGATTTGTTGTGTTTAATTTCTTACTTGGTATGTTCGTCGATTTTCTGTTATTCTAAAATTGAGTTAAGATTGTTCTTTCATCACAAACAAGTACAAGAATGGTAATTTTTTGCCACTTAAAACTTCATAAAGAAATTCAATGAGTATGTTTGTAGAAGGGGGCTCACTTTAGCGTAACGCTCTTGGGACACAAATGAGAAATGTGGTTCTAAGTTTAAAATGTACAGGTAGAAGTAGACAATCAGAATTTAAAAAACATGTGTTTTGTAGATCATACAATATATTACCGCTCCATACTTTCATCTATAAAATTGATATTCCCACTAACCTCAAGAAGACTGCGAGAAATCGGTTCTACCCTTCTTCTTCATCAGAATTTCAAGCTAATTGCTTTCACAATTAGCTTATTGGTTGCTCTCAACTTAGTGTTCTAAATGCTGTTATTAATTGAGAGCTTTCGATGCCAAGTACCATTTTTGCATTAGTATGATTGTGTGGCAAGTACAAGCATACCCTATGCCCAGGGAGTCGAGAAATTTTTCTGAACGAAAAATACCTAGACCAGACCAGGAATTGAACCCAGCCACCTCCAGCATGGTGTTGCTTTGTAGCTGCGCCTTTACCTACTGAGCTAAAGGAGGAGGTTCTACCCCTCTTAGCCTAATATTTCCGATCATTGATGTTTATTTAATAAGCATACACGGCTTTGTAAAGTTTATTCGGATAAGCCTGTACAAATAAATAAATATACTAAAAAATATATATCTAACGTTTTTATCTATTCTTCTTCCTTGCAGGTATGCAACGTCAACAGATTTGCTACACATTGTAAGTGACTAATGGGGTAAGATAAGATAGATTGTATTCTCGTGGTAAGATGGCCACAAATTGAACGCAATGTGAGAATCCACTTCACTCAGTCCCATGGGAACTACGACTCAGTTTCGTAAAAAGTGGAGTTACTCAGTCTATGAGTGACTTCACTTTTTACGAAACTTAGTCGTAGTTCCCATGCGACTGAATAAAGAGGACTCTCACATTGAGTTCAATTAACGCCCGTGCACTTTAATTTGGCCCGTGGAAGAGGCAGCGTTGTGAAGTTTTTGTACATAATTTGACAGAGGGTTTGTCGAGGAAAGTAATTAATATGTTAGCGTTAAGAATTAATTCGATTAGCTAGAAAGTACGGTACTGTGAAAGTGAAGCATCTAGTCCAAGAAGGTTAAGTGATGCTCCGCTTCTCTTCAAACGGTGGGGACCTAAGCATTACCTTTAGTCCTAGTCCCTAGTTAGCTTATGGCTTTTGGTTAGTGAAAGTGCCCCTTTCGCTAAACATAGTTTCAGAATTTTACTGCGTAACAATATACATTGAGTAATTTCAGCCTCCGCCAACGTACAAAACCTGACCAAAACGAACAATCAAGCTGTTTGTTAAATGGCAACAGAATTGGCTCAACCAGATGATGTTATGGAAAAAACTCACTCGAATTGTAGATCACAGCAGTCGCCTTCTGACATTTATATCTTTAGGTTCCAGATGGACGCCACCAGGTGGAATAATATCGTCGCACTTGGTTTGGCTTTCATACATTTCTGTTCCAACACAGCTTCAAATGGTAGCCTGGTGGCGTTAACTGGCATATAACCGAAACAAACATTAACAAACACTACGAAACGCTAGGTTCGCTGGAACTGCTCTTTGCACAGTCACTTTCAGTTCACTAGAATACAAAAAATCAGAAAAAATCGAAAATTTGACGGAAGAAAAAATATTTGCTTCTGTTTCGAGCAAGTTTTCTGGTGCTTAATGTCACTTTGACCACCGATAGAATATACGTCGGTAAAGTAGAGTCAAAAACCGTGAGTATCGAACAAAATATGTGCGCATGCATGCGTCAGTATAAGCGCAATAAGGAATAGTTTTTTTTTCAAATCCGCACAACTAGGTAGCCGGAAATATTTAGGCTAGGGTTCTTATAATTGGGAAATAATGTTCTATCGAAATATTGCTCACCATTGTTGTTATCGTTAATTGACTGTTAGGTTTGAATTTTCTATCCTATAAGTGCACTGAACCCAAGAGATTTTTCACGTTTTGTTGTTTTGTTGTAGATTTGCGTAGAAAGTTGTATGCCAAGACTGCTTGGGAATCTCATTCCACCATTCTTGTCTAGAAGCATGTGAAATCCATGTGTTCCGAAAGAACATGACTTATGATGAGAATAGGACTACCCAGTTCAGAAAGAACTTGACTTATGATGACAATAGAATTACTCGGTAGAAAGTCTGTCTTCTGATTAGTTTTCGAACAGGATCGGGTTAGTTCCTTTCGGAAATCCGAGATCCTTTCGTCTACTAGCTCATTCTACAGGGTGACAAAGGTTGCCTGTCCGTGTTTTTTTTTGTCTCAGTGTATCTTTTGTACAGTTTTGTTTACCGACATATGCGTAGTTTTCATTGTACGTGTAATCAACTGACATTTGATAGATGTGATTTGTTTTGGAAGATTTTTTGTTTTAGTTATGCTATAAACATGCACACAAAACGACAGCTTCTAGTAAATGGCTATTTGGAGAAAAATAGACCACGTGAGATCTTGAGGTGGCTAAGACGAGCAATTTATCTTCCGCAACATACAAAGATACAACAAGTTGGGTACGCAAACATTCTACCACTGGTATGGACCTTATCCAACGTTTAGGACCAAAATGATAGACAGTGAAACGTGTAAAGGAATTGCCGGAATTCGACACCATCTAGGCAAGCTATGGCCAAGGATCTGAATATTTTCCATACGCCGATTCAGAATATCATCACCCCGATTTGAAACTCAAAGCGTTTAAAAACAGCGATTTCACTGTGCAGCGATATCACTGTCTGGACTTTTCATCGAGTCAGGTGTGAAAATAAACGGTTAGAAATGGGAAAACGGTGCGTGCCAGTAACGAAGCGTTTGAGAAACATCTACGGCTGGTCAAAAAAGAAAAAAAATGACAAGTTCGAGCTCTAAATAGTAATTTCCTAATATCAAAATGTAAGTATATGAAAAAAATAGTTTGTTGATGTTAAGCCTTGCGTTGTGTTTTTACGAACATTTATTTTGCTGACAAGCGTTGCCACCTTGCAGTCTATGACTTCAAGTTTGTCTTATTATCGATTTTCGACGACAAGTAATCCTCGTAGTAGATTACCCTCAATTCCATGGATCAAATTCTATGCTCTAAATGAGAAGACTCTCGCGCCAAGCTAGGAAATCGGCTCATTAATGAGTGAACTGAATTGAAGCGATAATTCACAAAATGCGTGAGTTCATCTGGTGTATGCAAGTTGATTTGAAAAATGCGGCCTTGTTTCGAATGGTGACTGTTGTTCATAAAATTCATTCTACCGCTACAACCGTTAACAGCTCATCTAAAATAAAATTAAAATTTAGTTCAAAAATAAAATTTATTTCATACTGCTTCATATTTAGTTCGTTTCTGCAACGATTCGTTGTTTCGTTATTTTCTGCAATATAATTGATTTGTGCTGTTTATGAAACTGGCTTCTAATTGATTCCAACAGGCACTGTCAAAAGAACAAACCAATTGTATGTTTAAAGAGAACATTGGTGTACTGTACGCAAACAGTATAAAGAATTACAAAAATAGTGTAAAAAAAAATGGTTTCTGGAACTTATTGTCGCATGGATGTTCGACAGATTTGCTTTATCGACTTAAAATTAAATCCAAAAAATGCATGACCATAGGGTGGTGATTTTTTTTTAAATATTTCTATATGAGAATTGATCCCATGCTATTGCGACGAGCTGCTTCTGAATCCTTGGTTCCTCTCACTAGACCATGTTGGGTTATGAGAAATAACGTAATTAATGAGGATGAATTCACACGCTTGAATGCCCGGGGAGTCAAGAATTGTTTCATTACGAATCAAAATTTGTTGATTTGTAGCTTCAGCACTGATGACTCTTAAATTGAACAGATACACTAAATATCCTGAATTGAAATGCCTAATGTGTCGCATACATCATGTTCGTACGCATCTAGTCATCGATTTCAAGGCCGCATCAATACGATACTGTTGATCGTGAAGAGCTAAGGAAGATTATGGACGAGAACGATTGTTCCGGGAAATTAACTAGACTGATCAAGGCAACGATAGATGGTGTACAGTGCTGTGTGAAGATATTGGGTGCGATATCGGACTCCTTTGAAACACGCAATGGATTTCAGCAAGTCGATTGATGTTCTTTCCTGCTTCCTGCTCAACATAGCACTAGAAAGTTCTATGAAACGTTCCGGCTTCAACATGCGGGGTACGATTTTCAATAAATACAATCAGTTCATTTGCTTCCCTGATGACGTGCACATTGCTGGAAGAACGTTCCAGGCTGGAACGTTAAACAGAAAAGATTGAATTAAGTGTAAAAACGTCGAAGACTAAGAATCTGCTGACAGAAGTGAGCACGCACAGGCAGAAGTGTGTTATGGACAGAGACGAGTTCAAGGTGGTAGACGAGTTTTTGAACCTCGGATCATTGGTAACTTTGAATAACAACTTCAATAGAGAAATTCTGAGACGCATAATTAAAAGCTTGAAGGCCTGGTAAACTTCGTACTAAATGTACCAGGTACAAGACGCTCATAAGACTGGTAGTTCTCTACGGTCACAAAACGTGGCCAACGCTCGAAAAGGGCATGCAAGCAATTCTAGTTTTCGATCGATGTGGCTTAGCACAATCTTTGGCAGTGTATGTGAAAACTGCGAATGGAGAAGAAGAATGAATCATGAGCTGTCGCGAAGGCACGCACTCTATGACGAACCCAGTATCCAGAAAGTCGCTAAAGCTGGAAGGGTCCAATGGGCGGAACACGTTGTAAGGATGCCAGATAGCAATCCCGCCAAAATGGTGTTCACCTCGAATCCAGCCGGTACAAGACGCAACGTAGCGCAATGAGCTAGGTGGTTAGACCAAGTGGAGCACGACTTAGGAAATATGGGACGCTCGAGAAACTGGAGACAACAAGCCCTATACCGAGTTTCTTGGAGAAACATTCTGGTCCAGGTACGGTCCTGAAAGGACATAGAACCAGCAAAGATATAGTAAGTAAAAAGAACAATCTGAGTATATACATCCAAAAAAATCAAAAATGCATTTTTATCATACTTATGACTTCAAAAAATTGTCATATAATAAGTTCTCTATAATTCAACACTCCACTAGCTCAGTCGGTAAAGGTGCGGCTACAAAGCAACAGCATGCTGGAGATGGCTGGGTTCGATTCTCAGTCTGGGCATTTCTCGTTAAGGAAAATTTCACGACTCCTTGGGCATAGGGAATGATTGTACTTGCCACACAATCATACTAATGCAAAAATGGTGCCTGGCATAGAAAGCTCCTAACAAATAACTGCAGAAGTGCATTTAGACACCAAGTTGAGAGCAAACAATAAGCTAATTGCGAAAGCAATGTGCTTGAATCGCTAAGAAAAAGAAATTCAACAATCATTTAAGGCAAATTTAGAACGATTTTCTCGAGGAAGAGGTATGTTTTTTCAACAATGTTGCTTGAAATAAAAATATTTACATATCTGTAGACGCATGGGATTTTCTTTTATTATTACTATCAGGCATAAGGCTGTTTTTTTCGAGCTTGCAGTTCTCTATCTGAAGAAAGCGAATGAGAATGCGAAGTAAAGGTTGTACGGAATCAAATTGCACCACTTTTAAATGGCTGTAACTTTTTACCCGTTGGGTATTTTCTATTGAAAGTTTGGGTGGAATTAGTTCAATGTGTATTTGTTTACGCTGTGGAAGTTTCACTAGCAGATGTTCAATAGTTGCGAAGATGGAGTCGGAAGAACAGCAGCGGCGCAAAGAAATTTTGCGCACGTACCTCGAAAATCCGGATCTTTCTCATCGTGTCATCAGCAGGAAGCTGGGATCGTTACATTCTACGGTGTCTCGTGTTTTAAATCGGTGCCACGAACGTTTGACCATCGATCGGAAAGAAAAAAGTGGCAAAAATGACTCTCCGTATAGTGTTAAGGATCACAAGCGGGTAGTTCAAGCTTTCAAGAGGAATCCCAACAGTTCATTTTGAGATGTGGCGATGAAACTGAATCTAACCAAAGATGCAAAAAAAAAAAAAACGTGAAGGACTACACACGTACAATGTCCAAAAGGCGCCAAATCGCGATGAACGGCAGAATACGGTAGGTAAAACACGTGCAAGGAAGCTCTTCACCCAGATGTTGACGAAACCAAAAGCAGACTTCCGGCAGCTTCCGGGGCTCCAGTTTTTCACTGCTCATCATAAATTCGATGTCCCTGAGGACGTTAGAAAGCAGAAGATGTCGAAGTTTGCCAAAAAATATATGATTTGGCAAGCAATTTCCTCGAGTGGAAAGCGGATCACCCTATTCGTGACAACTGGAACGGTCAATGGGTAGGTACCTAAAGGAATGCCTCCAAAAGCGTCTACTTCCTCTTGTAAGGTCAGGTCCTACGATTTTCTGGCCGGATTTAGCTTCGCAAGAGGTTTTGGAGTGGTACAAGGCTAAGGAGGTCAATTTCGTGCCGAAACATCTCAACCCCCCGAGCGAACCGAAACTGCGGCCAATTGAAAAGTGCTGGGCCATAATGAAGCAGGCACTTCGGAAGCATCATAAGAAAGTAAAATCGGAGGAAGATATGAAGAAAAAATGGATTGCCACGCAAAAAAAAGTTGGTCCAAATGTTGTACAGGACCTTATGAGTAGTGTAAAGAAGAAAGTTCGTGCATTTGGATATGGAATTGAAATTGAATAAAACAAGCATGAGCAAATATTCATAACATGTTTAATTTTACTCCTTGAAAGTTTGAAGATGATTGGTTGAACGAATATGTGTGTGTCGCAATTTGATTCCGTACACCCTTTAATGTTTTAATTTCTTTAAAAACGGATCACCATAGTCACAACTAACCACCACCGCCCTCTCCTAAAGACATCATTTTTGTATAGCTGCATTAACGTGACTTTCAAATCTCTAGCGCTAATGGTTTACGTGTTATCAACTTTTATGGAGCAATTTAGCTCAATTTCAAAAACTCATTTTCAATTTCCAGGCTGCCGTATTCTAAGGGAATTGTCAAAACATTATCACATTTCTATAGTAAATGAACCTCCGCGTTTCCAACAATTCATGTTGAAATGAAAGTATATCCTTCAATGTATTTTAATCGTAAACCTCCCCATGGAGGAACTTTATAAAATAAAAAATAAAACATTATTTAAATGATTTAGAAGGAGATGTTCGCTCATCACCATGAAGCCCCATGAGTGGACAGTAATGTTTGCTAGAAATGAAAGATAAGAAGAGATGATGAGAGGAAAATTTGAGTAAAAATCAGACGTTGTGCACGACCAGCCATTTTAACTCAGTTTTGAGTTGTTTTTGAATCACTTTCGTCATTTGTGGAGTCACTCAAATTTGAATAAATGTAACTGGTATTGACAAGTCGACAAATCAAACACATCGACTCAAATCAGATGAATGTTTTTGATTTGACGACTTGTCAATCCCAGTCACATTTACTCAAATTTGATTGACTCCACTTTTGATGAAAGCGAGTCCAAAAACTGAGCTAAAATGGCTGGCCGGGTGTATAAAAATAATCCCAAAAAGAGAGAGAGTTTCTCTTCCATAAAAAATCCTATGTAGGCAACAAAACGGGTTGTCCACAAACAACCGCTAGAACCATCACAAGCAATTGGTAGTACGTGAGCACGATCAAGCGTGCATTTTGTGCCTGTGAAGGTGGTGGATTCGTTCTTGCATTGATCTACCCCGCATTAGGGATGCGAGGCAAAGAATGCGTCCTTGGTTCGAGTACTACTATATCCCAACCCTTTACTCAATTTTCAATACTTCTATTAAATTTTCATATTCTGCCGTATGCTGACGGAACTATCAACACTTTCTCTTCATATTTTTCATTTCTAGCAAACATTACTGTCCACTCTTGGAGCCTCATTATGATGAGCGAACATCTCCTTCTACATCAGAATCGTTGCTCCACGTACGGAGAATACAAACATAACAATTACATTTGAATGTTAATTAGAATAAGAATGTCATTTCGCCATGGTGTCGCGTATTACTGGAATGTGTAAAAGATGAAATTGATTTGTTCCAAACTTAAATAAGCTGCTTGTGAGTAGTTTCAAAATGAAATTTAGTTGTTTTTTAAATAAGCAAATTTGGTGTATTACGACAGGCGGAGAGTATTATGTGAAGGTTTAGGTATGCAGTAAAGTTTTGCCAGTAAATAAATAAAATGTACAAACGCATAAGTAATGCCTCAATAATGATGATTTTTTAACTGTGTTAAGTAAATTTCCGTGTAAAAAGCTAAAAAATTTAGGAAAAATAAAAACATCATCAACCACACACTATATAAATTTTTTTCTTATCCTCTTTCCACCCTCCTAACTATTTCTGTAGCATCAATGAGGAAGACTTTAAATTTAATGTTTAAATTGTTGATGTTTCTAGGGGTAGCTCAGTGTAGCTGCAAGTCACACTGGGTTATGCACAGGGTAGTTGGTAATTCCTGTCAGTGTTTTGTAAACATGTGTTACTTTGGATGGGTTAATCAGATACATGTTTGCTTATGTTTATTTTAGAGTGTGTCTAAATTTCAACACGGCTTGCAAGTTTGTTTAAAATTTCATTCGATCGTGGTAAACAGGGACGCGAAAAGGGTGCTCCTGATAAGTCAGTTTTTGAAAAATTTTAGACCGTGTGCTATTTCAAAGAAATAGAAACCACTCACCTTGAATAGAATTATTCAATAGAATATTCAATTCAATGGGTTTGAACTTACAATTAAGACGGAAATGTAATATTATGGATACTAAAACAAAAAAGTAAATATATGAATGATTATAAGGTTAAAAGTTAAAACGGTTAAAGGTTTCGTTCTTTTTTTCTAGGCTTTTCAAGTTAATGGCTTACCGCTTATTAGCTCTGAGCATGCCCCCAAACTTAGTTTCTACATTTTATCAAAAGTTTCCAGTCAGAAAGTTCTCTTTTTCAGGCCGGGAATAAAACCCAGCCACATCCGACTTTACTTTTATGATCTTAAATCTCACTGCTTAAAGAGTACAAAGATTGAACATTACCCGATGAGCATTAAAATGAATACTGAGTATTTTTTGGTCCATCACCCAATTTAGCATCGCAGCCGTTGCTTAACAGCTTCCTAGAAAACAAAGATTCATCAAGTAAGAACCTTCAAGCACTGATTAAACTTTTTTCGAGATGGGTATCGTTGTCTACGGATATCCGATTTCCGCCACCAGAAACATCCATCCCACCGTTTACTGCAGCATTCCAGAGAGCTTTAAATGGACGTAATATGGGAACCAATGTGCGGTGCTACTTCAACATCCGGATGAGACTGTGAATATCTACGCAACAGGAGAACACATCTCAGTTCACCGACTTGTCAGGCTGATTTATCATTCTGAGTAATGTTTACGACTCCTCTTGGTTGCTATTCTTCGCTCTTTCCGGTGATGCCGGATCGGTATTGGCCCTAGCCAATATAAAAGGAAAACAGAAAGTAATAAAACTGCTGAGAGGATTATGATACCAAACATACCACTGAATGCTCGGGATGTTGAACAAAAATGAACAGCAATACAATTTTTCAGCGAATGTGATCTCAGGATTCTTTTTTGCTCATTCGGGTTTTCTTATGTAAAAACGAAATACGTTCGCTTTAAGAATTGAGCAGCCATACTAGTTGGATGAAATGAAATTTCAAATTATATTATCAGAAAGCTCATTGTGTGCAATTAAAACTTTCCTCATAAAGCAGCTCGTGGAACCACACTCGTGAGCAAAGGCGGAAAATGGTTGAAGAAAAAGCTGTTTTACGCAAAGTGGAAAAAATAAGGAATTTTTCAAAGCTAGGGAAATTTTTTTACCACTCAAAAGCAGCTCACTGGAGGAGACTAGCAAATTGCTGGAATACTTTCGGTTGTGTTAAAATTTGCGGTTAGGAAAGATGTTCAGTCATAGTTCGTGACAATTGTGTCTTCATGCTTGAGTTTGTATCGAAAAAGTAATCCAAGAATTATCATGATTTCCATAAACATTTGACAACCATTACCCTCGCTCGAAAATCAAATCCCTGTTGAGCACAAGTTTGAATAATTAGAGCCGAGAACTTGACTTTGTGGTAGTCAGAGCTGCTGAACATCGACAGTTCATGGTGATAACTAGCGGAAAAATAACTTTGGTTACTCATTTGATAAAAAAAAGTCATAGTCAAAGCAATCTATGTCAACGGTCAGGTGAATATTTTGTCATTGTGTATCATTGGCAACTTTTTTGTTTTTTTTTTCTACTGTTATACAATAAAATAAATCATGCAAAATAGTTGCAAGGAGTCGATGAGTTCAATAAACATCTACTTTGTCAACTGTTTGGAAAGAAGAATGTTGCACTGACTTCTCAAAATGACAAATTTACAGCTAGATGAACCACACCACACAATGAAATAGTCATTATTACGTATTTTGCTGTCAACAAGAATGATGAATCTCAGCACTGATAGTAGTTGTTTTTATAAATACCTTACGGCTACTGCATCCTTTACGCAAACTTAAGTTATTTTAATATTTAAGAATCCCAATAACGTTTTCGAACTATGTCTTACATCACGTCCAACAGCGTTCGTAAGTAAAAACATACTTGGGAAACTCATCAAACTTCATCAAACATTGGAAGCTTTTTAACAACCAAAACAGTTGTTTACCTTAGATACAGAAAAGTTAACACGCTGAATACTTAAAGGGCGATACGGTCAAAATTTGGTCAATATCAACTTGACGTATTTCTTTCAATTTTGCATTTAAAAAACCTGAACACCCCTCATTTTGAAGGTGTGTGTGTAGAATGTTGCTCCTATTTTGATTTTGGAATTCACTCTTCAGTTGTCAAAATGCCGTCCAAGCAAGAAGAGCAGCGTATCAAAATTTTGCTCGCGCATCGCGAAAATCCGAGCTACTCGCACGCAAAGTTGGCAAAATCGCTAAAAGTTGCCAAATCAACCGTTACAAATGTAATTAAAGTGTTTGGGGAACGTTTGTCGACAGCCAGGAAGTCTGGATCGGGGGGAAATCGAAAACCGGAAGCCGCTGAGACGACAAAGAGAGTTGCCGGTAGTTTCAAGCGAAACCCTAACCTATCTCTCCGAGATGCCGCAAATAAGCTGGGTGTATCGTCTACAACCGTGCATCGAGCCAAAAAACGAGCCGGACTATCGACTTACAAGAAGGTAGTGACTCCAAATCGCGATGATAAACAAAATACGACGGCCAAAGCGCGATCCCGGAGGCTGTACACGACGATGCTGACGAAGTTTGACTGCGTGGTAATGGACGACGAAACCTACGTCAAAGCCGACTACAAGCAGCTTCCGGGACAGGAGTTTTATACGGCAAAAGGAAGGGGAAAGGTAGCAGATATTTTCAAGCACACGAAACTGTCAAAGTTCGCAAAGAAATATCTGGTTTGGCAAGCCATCTGTACCTGTGGCTTGAAAAGCAGCATTTTCATAGCTTCCGGGACTGTCAACCAAGAAATTTACGTGAAAGAGTGTTTGAATAAACGTCTGCTGCCTTTCCTGAAGAAACACGGTTGTTCCGTACTGTTTTGGCCGGATTTGGCATCTTGCCATTACGGTAAAAAGGCCATGGAGTGGTACGCCGCCAACAACGTGCAGGTGGTTCCCAAGGACAAGAACCCTCCCAACACGCCAGAGCTCCGCCCAATTGAGAAATACTGGGCTATTGTCAAGCGGAACCTAAAGAAGACCAAAAAAACTGCTAAGGACGAGCAGCAGTTCAAGGCAAACTGGCTTTCTGCGGCGAAGAAGGTGGACAAGGTGGCTGTACAAAATCTGATGGCAGGGGTCAAGCGTAAGGCCCGGCAATTCGGATTTGGAAAAGCGGAAGCCTAACTGAATATTTTTCCTGAATTTTATACTAATTGAACTTGAAAAAGAAATTTAATTTGATTTTTTAAATAAACGATTTCACCGATTTACACGCGTTTTCCCTTGACCAAATTTTGACCGTATCACCCTTTACCCAAGTAACACCACTTGTCATATTCATGTTAGTAATACACGTTATAGACCAAGCTCATGTTTTTTTTCTAACGTCAATAACTTAATTTCATACACGCATATAACCGAAAAAGCGCAATAAATGTGGCATTTTTGAACATCTTTTAGGTCATACCAGATGTTTTGTAGAACATCCATAAGACAAATATTATGTTCTATGGATGCTTCGAACAGCATGCTTATAACATAATGATATGTTTTGACAAAGCAAGCACGGTCTGAACAAAGTAAAAAAAATATAAACAAGATATTTTAATGGCGAAACGATATCGTAGATAATGGTATTTTACGCGTTAAAGATGATTGTTTATTACTTTTTCAAATGAGAAATAAAAACTGCTTTGGGCATGGAAGTTGTATCAAAATTGTATATGCGGCTCAAGGTTAGCAGTGCAACTTTACGTTTTACCTTCCTTAATTTCATGCGCCATCGATTGGATTAAAAAACGTAGAAGGTACCCCGAATAAATTGTTGAATTTTAGTGAGATTTCTTTATGGAATTCACAAAAACCAACATGGCGATTTACCAAGTCTACAGTCCTACAGTACAAGTCTACAGTACGGGTAAAAACATTAGTAACACATTTGATTTTCAAATGTTCGTTTTTAATTTTCTGCGTTTTTTGTTGTGAAATTGAACCGAGAAATGTCAGTACGAATGAAAATACAAATACAATTTTTCTATTATGTTGTGCGTAGCTACATCTCAAAAGACTCCCCCACAAATTAAACGTAACAATTTATAAAAAAAATACTAAACATTCTCCCAAACTGTTGCTTTATGCTACATTTGAATAAACCCCTATGCCCAATTTGGCTTCTATTTGAATCAGTGAGTGGCATCACAATCTTACATATAGTTAGTGTTTTATTTTATTCCAGTATTTCAAATAAACATATTTTCAGCCGTCACTGTATTGGTTTCACCATCTATTCTGAATGATTTCTCTATTGCATGAGGATGTTAAAAACATGTTTAAAATTCATCTTGAATGCAACCTATCAACATATTTACAAACATCTAGCATACACGCTATTTCCAAACAATCCAAAATGAAGTTCGTTTGACTCAAATCAGTCAAAAGTATGGATACTCAAAAATGAGTAAAAATAGTTCGTAGTGGTAAGATGACAAACAGTCACCGATGTTTTCAAGAAGTAAAATTTAAGTTGATCGAACAAAAATAGATCAAAAATGTGTTCGCTGTTCTGGTACCACGTTTGAACCGAATATGTGTGGAAAAACATCCTGAAAACTTTTTCAAGACCAGACATGTTTGGTATTTCATCCTCACGACTTTTTTACAACAAACTTCTTATATTCTTGTCAAAGAAGATGTTTCTGGTGTTACTTGGGTATATAAGTAAATCCATTACTTCAGTTAAATAGGATGCAAGGTTCAAATCGTTTATTTTAATGGATTTATGTTACATACTGTGATATTACTCTTCTTCAACATATTCTGCATCATACTCAATAATATCATCTGTCTCAATAGTTTCTAGTTCGTATGTAGAACGAATCGGCCATTCATTTGCAATGTTTGAGCGCATTTTATCCAATAACTGCTGCTTTTGTAGAGTGAGCAGCTCGATAGACACAGAATCTAATCCTTCTAATGGCTGTGTAGCAATTCGGATGAGATTGGATTGATTTAGTGCCTCAGTGTAATCCTTAAACAATCTGACCTTTTTTTCGGCAGCTGCAGCAATCCTTTCCCAAATCTCTATTCGTCTTGTTTCCAGTTGGCTGTTAATGGCCGTAGCTTTGGCAGAATTACGACCAATTGGTCGTGTGCTGGACAATGTTTCCGAATCTTGAGATGATGTTGAAGCTGAAGGAGAAAGAAAAAGACATTTTAGCTTTAATGATTGCTTATAACGCAAAGAATCCGCACTTATAAGCGCACTTTTAATGGGCACAATGCGCAATATAATATTGCGGCGCTCATAATTAATTCCCAAATTTCGGTCATTTCGGTTCCCGTCTTTTTTTTCTGCAGTGTGGTTAAAGTATCGCTCAGGGAGTGGTTCCTTTCCGTCAGAACATGAACAGATATGAAAACCGAACAACTCCTCTTCTACGTACTCATATTTTCAACTTACCAGTCTGACTGCTGCCGCTAGTGGTGCTGGTTGAAAACTTTGGATTAGTTTTCAAAATGTCGCAGCACTTTAAAAATTTGAAGTCCTCCTTTTGCTCATGTTTATACACGGTCAGAGCTTTGTCCAACTTGTCCTCTGGGGTTGTACCACTTTGATTCAGCAGACATACTCCGTTATAACAGCCAACAAATTTGGCAACTGCTCGGCTTATTATGCCCCATCGTTGACGTAATCCATCGGTTTGACGAGATTCAACCAAAACACATACCACACAAACAACCAAAAAAAACAAAAAACTATAGACACTGTATATAGACCGGACAACAATTGTCTTATGCAGCCAAACGACCTGTCAAAAAATGCAGCCAAACGGACTGTCAACTTTTGATTCACTTTAAAGGAGCAAGTATTGTGATCAAGTATTGTTTTGACAAAAGCCAATTATGAACAAATAAGGGATTTTCTACTTCCATATTCAGTAAATGTAAGTATTTTCGGTGTATTATTTATTGCCGTTTGGATTACTAAAAATGAACAAAATTCTTTCTCTACACAGTGCCGAGCATAGGACCACCATTTCAACGTGTATTTCACAGCACTATCAATTATCGTTTTTACAAATGATACATTAAGTCCCGAAATTGTAGTACAAACCATTTTAGCTGTTGTTGAGGCTATGGCTACATTATTTGAGGTTATTACGAGTACCAGAAAATGGCCAGCGGAAAGACTTGAAGTTTATACCGGAAAACCTCTTGCAGCCTGCTGGCCCTCAGCATCGGATGATACTTGAACGCAATCTACGATGAACTGCATCAGGACCCGACTTACAAATGCGACGTGTTCTAGCCATAGCGCATGAAAAATTTGATCAAAACTAGTGAAGAACATCAATCAAACAAAATTCAAACAACAGAATCTATGTAAACTTTGGATATGCTATGAGCTTGATAATGAGGTAATTTGTTTTTGAGCTATTAATCACTGCATTCGAGCACTTTAAATGACGTTATTCTACCACTCGAATTTTGAAATGAATATCTTCAAACGGAATCAAAACAAACTACCAACATCGAAACCGAATCTTTTTTTTTTTAGCCTATTGCGCTGTTTACTTCAAGTTTGTACAAATACAAGTGGTGCCAGATCAATTGCTCAAATTTATGACATTTTTCAGGGTTGGCAGATTGTATGATTTTGCGTTGTCCGGTCTATATACAGTGTCTATAGTGTAAAGGGTGTCCACGATGAAATTGCCACACACAAAATTGATTCGCAAAATTCGAGTTTTCATCCGATTGCCATCAAATTTTCAGGGATTGAGAAATAACTATTAAACTTCATTTTACCATTTTACTCGTATTTTATTTACAGTCCATACGCAAATGCCCGCACCTTGGCCTTAACCCCGGCCATAAGATTCTGCACAACCTGTGAATCAACCGTTTTTTGCATGTAAACCCATACTTTCTTCAGTTCCTCGACTGTCTTCACTACCTTAGGTCGTTTAAGAAGGTGCTGCTTCATAATCGCCCAGTACTTCTCGATGGGGCGGAGCTCCGGAGTGTTGGGAGGGTTGAACATTTTCGGCACGAAATTGACCTTATTGTCCGCATACCACTTCAGCACGTCCTTGGAGTAGTGGCATGAGGCCAAATCCGGCCAGAAGATTGTTGGGACGTTGTGGGCCTTCAGGAGAGGAAGCAGCCGCTTCTGGAGGCACTCTTTTATGTACACCTGTCCGTTCATCGTGTCCTGGGTCACGAAAGGTGCACTCCGCTTCCCGCACGTGCAGATGGCTTGCCAAACCAGGAATTTCTTCGCAAATTTGGACATCTTCTGAGTGCGGACATGCTCCGGAACGCTGAACTTATCCTTGGCCGTGAAAAACAGGTTGCCGGGGATCTGTTTGAAGTCGGCCTTCACATATGTTTCGTCGTCCATGATGCAGCATTCAACTTTCGTCAGCATGTTGAGGTACAACTTCCTGGCACGGGTTTTGGCGGACTTGTTCTGCTTCTCGTCGCGATTAGGGGCCTTTTGTACCTTGAACGTTCGAAGCCCAGCCTTAGTTTTGGCCTTCTGGACAAAACTTCGGCTTAGGTGCAGCTTCTTAGCCACATCCCGAACGGAGGCGTTCGGATTTCGGTTGAAGGCCCCAACTACGCGGTTGTGATTTTTGGTGTTGTACGGAATACTTTTTCCTTCACTTCTGGGCTTCCGATCGGTGGTCAACCGTTCCTCGAACCGCTTAATCACTCGCGACACCGTGGAATTCGCGATTCCCAACGTTTTAGCGATGGAACGATGCGAGAGATCCTTGTTCTCGTGATGAATGCGCAAGATTTTATCACGCACGAGCTGTTCTTTCGACTCCATTTCCGCGAGTTTTGATCACAGGACTTTAAAACTTGCAGGATGTAAATAATGCACTATGAACTAAATCCACCCAAATTTTCATTAAATTCTACCCAACGGTTAAAAAGTTAGAGCAATTTTATAGTGTGGCAATTTCATCGTGGACACCCTTTAGGCCCCACACGCCCCTACACTCCGCCCAGACACCTTTTTTCCCCCCCCCCCAACCACAGCCCCCCCCGCCCCCACCCCCCACCACCCCTTTTCTTCCTCCACCGGCCCCGCCCCCCCCACACCCCCACCCCGGCCCCCCCCACACCCCCGTAACCCGCAGCCACCAACCCCCCCACACCACATTCATGATTTATGTAGCTTTTTACATACCCAACCTAGTGATATAAAAGTATTTCCACCCGTTATAAAACTTGTGTATTCCTTGGGTAGTAAGCGAAGAATACATTGAACAGCCTACCAGCTCTCGGTAGGGTTTTGCGCCATAGGGCTTTTCCAATGCAATACGCATTCCACTTTGATATGACGATTTTTCATACAGTATGCATTCCAATTTAAACGGGAGGTCAATTCGCTTCGCGTATTATTAGTTGTTCAACATTCAAAGGAAAATCATCGTCCGGTTGCAACTATCATTCGAAAATTCGATTTCAATGTCTCGACATGAACCGACGGAGGTTTCATTCGATAAAAGAAGGATGTTTGGGTTCAGTGTAGTAAATAGGATAGGGTTGCCAGGTTCCTGGCCCAAACAGAAAATTCGACGAAGAATTTTCATCAGGGCCTAAAGGCTTGAACGGAAGAGGCAGCGGAAGAGCCCAATCTGACTAAACCTGCTTGTCGGATAGAAAACTGATTAGATCCAAGTTGATTCCAATTGGACATATAGACGTCATTTGCGACTACTGCCAAACTTGCCGTTTCCATTCCGTTCCCGTCCACTTTAAGTTTGGGCCTTAACTGACAAATGGCTTATTCTGCGAATTTCTCGTGTTTAAAAACTTACCTTATCAATCCCCCAGTGAAAATCAATAATAGTCAAAACTGTATTTCGAATGTTAAATATATGATCATATTTTATGTTATTGTTATCAAATAGCTAAATTTCATTTTCACCATTCAACCTCTACATTAACACATATTGTTAATGTATGTCAGATTTTCATTGAAAGGTTTTTTAATTGTCTGCATTATATATTGTCTGATTATTTACCAACTTTTTGCATAGAGTACAGCAAAAATTTTGTTCGTGAAAATTGCCATTTTTTTATGGTAACCTAACTTAACCGCCTGTCCAGCATATTGTTATTTGGCATTTTACCATCTGACATATTGTTAAAACTTTATAGGAGATTGTTAGTTTAAAGTTGCCAACTATAAGGGTAAATGTCGTAATGGATAACGGTACGGTCGTCAACAATAAGGGAAATGGTCCAGAATGGTTTGTGATTATGCAGGACAGTCATTTAGAACAGAGACGATGTTACCCAAGTAACACCACTTGGCACATTCATGTTAATAATACACGTTTTAGACCAAGCTCTTGTTTTTTTCTAACGTCAATAACTTAATTTCATGCACGCATATAACCGAAAAGCGCAATAAATGTGGCATTTTTGAACATCTTTTAGGTCATACCCTGGGGGTGCGACACATCTAAATCCAGATTCAAGATGATCGAAAAATCCCACGCTAGCGAATCAATCTTTGAAGAATCTTGTTACAGCTTGTGAATTTTAATTCATCAACTTGCATCGTGCTGCATCTTTTTGCAGTAAATCTTTAAAATCTTCATCAAAATCTTTCAAATCTTCTTTCTATCTACTAAGCGTGCGCACATCGCACAAAAGCAAAACAAAACAAAATCCTGCATCTGAGATAGAGTCGCACCCCTGGTCATACCAGATGTTTTGTAGAACATCCATAAGACAAATATTATGTTCTATGGATGCTTCTAACAGCATGCTTATAACATAATGATATGTTTTGTCAAAGCAAGCACGGTATGAACGAAGTAAAAAAATATATAAACAAGATTTTGCAATGGCAAAACGATATCGTAGCTAATGATATTTTACGCGTTAAAGATGATTGTTTATAACTGTTTCAAATAGGAGATTAAAAGTGCTTTACGCATGGAAGTTGTATCAAAATTGAATATGTGGCTCAAGGGTAGCAGTGCAGTTTTCCGTTTTACCTTCGCTAATTTCATGCACCTTCGATTGAATTAAAAAACGTAGAAGGTACCCTGAATAAATTATTGAATTTTTAGTGAGATTTCTTTATGGAGTTCACAAAACCAACATGGCGATTTTCCAAGTCTACAGTCCTACAGTACAAGTCTACAGTCTTTTTTTTTCTGCGTTTTTTGCTGTGGAATTGAACCATAGACTAACTCTAAGACCAGTAGGTCCCGAACAAATACGATTTTTTTCTTGGCTCAGTCAGTATTAGCACACTGGTCCCAAGCTCGGTCCCAAGCTTAATAATACGCCCCTAATAATGAACTCACACGAACACACTCTCAAATATTCTGTCAAAATAACACAGTAAATCAAAACAAAGGCGCAAATGTGTATAGTTAGGTGCTGGCTTTAAGGTGTACTTCGGACCAAAGGGTTCTACAACAGTGAACCAATTTAAAATCCCTAGTTGCATATTGTTTGTTGATTGAACCAAGTAAAGTCAGTATGAATTAAAATACAAATACAATTTTTCAATAATGTTGTGCGTACCTACATCTTAAAAGACTCCCCAACAAATTAAGCGAAACAATTTATAAAAAATACTTAACAATCTGGGCAAACTGTTGCTATATGTTACATTTGAATAAACCCCTATGCCCAATTTGGCTTCTATTTGAATCAGTGAGTGGCATCACAATCTTGCATTTAGGTAGTGTTTTTTTTTTTATTTCAGTATTTCAAATAAACATATTCTCCGCCCACTATAGTATTGACACAACATTCTGTTCGAATAAATTCACTATTGAATGAAGATGTTAAAAACATGTTTGAAATTCATCTTGAATGCAACCTATCAACATATTTACAAACAACTAGCATACACGGTATTTCCAAACAAAACAAAATTGAGTACGTTTAACTCAAATCAGTTAAAAGTATGGCTACTCAAATGTGAGTAAAGAAAGTTCGTAATCGTAAGATGAAAAACAGTCACCAAAAAAAATTAAAATTAACGAACAAAAATAGAATAAAAATGTGTCACGTTCGCTACCATGTTAAACGAATAGTGGAAAAACAAAAACTCCTCAATGACATTCCCACCTTTCACAAACCTCATATTCTTGTCAAAGATAAAGAAAAGATATATTTTTCTTCTCAAAGATATATAATATAGAGACACGCAGAGATTGAAGCCAGAAGCACCAATCGAGCAAAGTAAATAAACATGATGGCCGTGCTAAAAAATGCATGAGGAGTATTGTAAACGAGGTTCTGTTGAAAAGGATTTAAATTTAATTCAGTTAGCATTTTGATTATTAGGGATCCCGAATAAAAACTTACTGTATTATGCTGTTGTACTCTAATATAATTTTTAAACTATAAACCACCATAAATATCGTATTCTATATTTAGTCATCCAATAAACAAGAAATGTACAGATACGTATGTACAAATATACAAGCAATCTCTGTTTTTTTTTTCAAAGTCAAATTGTTTAGATCAATATTCTAACCACGCCGCAGTACTGAATAGGGTAACAGGTTAACATGAAAACTTCAGAATAAAAAATCAACCAGGGATTATGTGAAAATTAATATACAATAATAATAGTTTTTGCATGAATAAAAGAAAGCCTATTGATCAAAGGATAAATTAAAAGACAGTGATTTAACAAAAAAACAAAAAACCAATCCCCCCCCCCCCCCCCCCCCCCCCACAACACAAACAACAACCCCCAACCCCCCGCCCTCCCCCTCAACCCCCTCCCCCCCTCCTCCAACTCCCCCCCCCCCTCACTTCACTCTTTTTTTTTTTCCACCGCCCCGAAACCCCCCCCACCACCAAACCCGAAAACCCCCCTAAAAATTAATCCAATCCCTACCGGAACACCCCACACACTACCCCCCCCCCATTCCCTCATAACCCCTCCAAACCTTCCCAAACCCCATCTCCAATTCCTCCCCTCCCCCACCCCCCTCCTCCCGGGTCTGTGTCAATTGGGTGATTAAAATTAATTTTCACTTAAACTTGACAGTTCGATAATTTTTTCCCCTCCACGGAACTACCCATATGTCACTTTTAATTTTTTTCCTGGCCCAATTCATATTTTGCGTGATTTTGTTTTCATTTGACTTCTTCGAACAGTGGTTTGAATCAAGAACAAAAACGAAAAGATGTTTTCTCAAGCTGAATTTTTGATTGTTGTGTTGTTGACTATTTATTTTTTCACCTACAAATTTCGCAATGATAACTCCGAGTCATTGAAAGCCTGTTTATTTTCGTCAAATCAGGTAATTTATTTGATATTTTACTCTACACATAACATCGTTTGGTGGCTCTGTTCTGGAAGGTGGTTTTCTATCAATTCATTGTTTTCAGGAACCCAGTCTTGGCAAATATGCTATCAGTGTTCCGTCTGCCTTGATGAGGAGAATTTTGAATCATGATCCCATAAGCATCAAAGAGAATCTTCGAGTTTCCGTACAGGTGTTTCGCAAGATCGTAAGTTTGATGCCGCACAAGCGTTCCGGCTGGGGCCGTGAAATAGAAATCTCTGTGTTCCTGTACTGGATCGCAGCTGGTACTAGTTATCGCGTAACTGGAATTAGCTTTGATATACCACGGGCCACAGTTAAGCGAATTTGCCACAAGATGTTGGCTTTCGTTTTGGATGTACTGATGATGCAGGTAATAAAATATCCTAATGCGGATGAGTTGGAAGAGATCGGTAGAGGATTTTGCAATCGAGCTAATTCCGGAATATTCGAACGAGCTGTTGGAGCAATCGACGGATCACACGTCAAAATCAAATGCCCACCTACACTACACGACCAATACATCAACCGCAAACTGGACTATTCCATTCAATGCCAGGCGGTATGTGATAGCAACCACAAGTTTGTGGACATATGTGTGGGATACCCAGGATCGGTACACGATACAAGGGTTATGTACAATAGCCCGTTGTATTATCGGCGATTGTACCCTCCACCCGGGTATTATCTGCTTGGTGATAGCGGATATCCGTGCAGTATGCATCCGATTGCCATAATCACGCCTTTCAAAGAAACCGGCCGCCAACGATTAACTCCGATGCAAAGGAAATTCAACAATCTGCACAGCAAAGCCCGGAATATTGTGGAATGTGTGTTTGGGCAGATGAAAAATCGCTGGAGGAGCATTTTTTACAAGACGCTGGAGCTACGTATCGACAACTGCGTTAGGGTCATCGTAGCATGTTGTGTGCTGCACAACATTTGCATCGACGAAAACGACATTATGGAGGCTGAAACCATTCTTGAAGATCAGGAAGAGTTTGAAGAGAACGCAGCGGCATGGGAAATGGACGACTGCCTACCTGTAAGAGACACCGGAGAAGGAATCGCTTTCCGCCAACAGCTGCTACAACAAATGATGGGCCCGCGGATGGATGAGAATTGATCTTGATTTGAAAGTACTTTCAGCCAAATTTGAACCAACAAGATAAAAACTAATAAATTATCCTATAACTAAATATAGGAATATTTGAAAAAATCTGGTTAAGGTTCAATTTGAGTATTTTTGAGTAGAATTGGGAGGATTGACCAAAATTCCTGGGATTTTACTAAAGTGAACTGAGAAATCCCTAGACATTTTTTTTCAAGAATGAATTTTCTAAACATCCTAGATGGATATACTATACTCTCCAAAAAATTCCTTGAAGCATTTATAGCTTGAAATAATGAGTGAGTCAAACAGCAAAAATAACATGTTTTTATTAATGTTTTTTGCAGAGAAGCGTGAGTAACAGTTATAACAGTTTGTATTTAATACGCCAAATATGACACATATTTGAATGCATATCTAATAAAAATATATTGTTTGTTTGGTCGTTCAATTGTTCGATACCTACGTTACCTACGATATCTACGTTAAATTATAAATCGTATTAGTAAGTATTAGTATTAGTATTCCAGTATTTCACAGTATTAGTACTGTTAGTTATCGCAAATGTAATTAAAAATAATATTATTTTCAATCGAATATGAACTGTAGTTTTTTCGCTTGTATGTAATAGAATCTTAAAAGTCAACAGTACGTCAATAAATTCAAACCACATTTGCATTGATTGTGCATCACACTATGAAAATCAGGTATCAAAATCCGAATCGGAAGAGCTTGAATCGAAATTCGCCACATCCACATTTTGAGATTCAGCAATTTTTTTTAGCAACCCGAAGAAATTTCTTCCTTCTTTCTTCTTCCGTTTCGATTCTTCCACAAAGAACTCGAACATATTTTGTTGAGAATAACGATTCCGCTTTCGTCTTCTTGGGTCAGCATGTCCTTCCGAGTTCTGTGGACTGGAGGCAGGTTGAATTTGATCGGGACTTGAAATATAAGGCCCTTCTGAAGGTGCAGTATCAACCTCTTCTCGTGACATGTTCCGCAGATATGTCCCTGATGGTCCAGCTTCCATGTCCTGACTGCTTGGCTCGTGTGGAATACTTTTAGTGTTTTCTACAACAACGCCACAACTGTTCACCACCAGGGGAGGATTTATCGTGTGTTGTGTAGACATGAATTCGTGCATTTGGCCAAAATGCTCCCAGTCGTCCGCCAATTTCTCTCCATTTTCCGTTGCTCCTCCAGTCGGGGGAGTGATGAGTAACTGGAAAGAAAAGTCAACAACAATCATTTCATAAAACACATAAACATTTGTCTCGAATTATGGGCATCATATTACATAACACAAATATATACCTACTTTATACTTCCTTGTCAAGTTATTCCACTTGATTTTCACTTGGTCATCAGTGAAATCATGCAGTCCCGCTTGTTCTTGAATCGTCCTGTTTGAAAAGAAAAAGTACGCATGTTAATAGATAAAATATTAATGCATAGCAGTGAGCTGGCTCTACCAGCACCATATGAATGCTCTTCCGGCAGTCGCAACTGAAACTGCACGCCAAATAAAACCAGCAACTTACCTCCATGCCGCTTTTTTGTCGTAATATTTTGCCGTGAAAAGGTGATTGCAGGCCATTCGAACGGTAATCAGCTGGTGCACTTGCTGCGCGGTCACTACCGAAAAATGATGTTTTTATTTATCTCGCAACGAAAATACTGCATTCACTACTCACTTTTCTTGGCTCTGGATTTTTGATGCTGATGGTCCATTCGTACGGTTGATCCACACGGAAAATGTGCATACGGCCGGGGCACGGGGAGAAGCTGGACACTGATCAACTACGGAGAACAGAAGGACGAATCACGATCAAAAACCGGAGCGGTGAAGAATCACGAGCAAATGCGTACGTCGAACAGACGACGAAAGAAAAAGTTGAGAGGGAAACATCAAAACCGCGGGAAATAAACAAACACTGGAAAATCATCGATCTGTCAAAAATAAGTCTACTCCAGAGCAGACTTATTTTTGACAGTTTGAAATCGGAGGGGAAATCATTATCGAGCTGTCAAGTTTAAGTTAAAATTAATTTTAATCCACCAATTGACACAGACCCTAAATACAACCCCATATCCCCCAAAAAAAATTTTCACTAAATTTAAGCTGTTTGCCATGGCTTCCGCCACTTTTTTCATACGAACTTTGCAATCAAAAATAAATGTACGGTAGACACTGGAGAAGAAGAAATGACACTGTTTGATTGTACACATTCAAATTTTGAAGACTCAAAGCAAGATTAAACTGACGGGCAGTCATCAGTTTGAACCAACGCCACACTGTTTCAATCCAAAGTGCCGTGGTTAACAACTCTTTACGACCAGTTTCTTGACTCATAAAGCGCAATGCTGCTGCCACGTCGTGATTGACGAGCTTGTAGGCATTCGAAACTTTCATGGCATCCAGAGTACTGCCGTTAAGGAAATCTACTTCCTTGAAAGTCAAGCGAGATGCCATTTTAAGCCCTTTACCTTTCTCAAAAAGATCAAGGTCCCTGAGATGACGAACGTGTGCTTCGTTCGCTTTTAAGCCATTTTCATCAACAAGCTGCTGTGAAACCTATTCTTCACCCAACCCTGAATACAGCTTTTAAAAACGTGAGTGGCGTCTGGTAATATTTCAAACGCATCACCAGTCTTGAAGGGTGCTGAAGTGCACAGCTTTCTAATACTGCGCCCTTCATGTGCTTTAGCCCAAAATCATTCCACATTTTAATGTTATTAGGGCCACAGTCCGATGTTGTGAAATTCACTTTAAATCCGAGTGACTCAGCCCTGTTGATAATGGCCACAATCACTGATTTCAAAAATGCGTCTGGAATCGAAATTCCGGTGAAAAAATATGCGGCGATTTGCTTCGATCGACTGTATACGCCAACCAGCATGAAAATTAAACCATGTGTTGCCCTTCTACTTTGGCCAGGAATAGTCACGTAACCGAAGTATTTTTTGTTGTTACAGTAATAGGAGAAACTTTGGTCGATTGACATTTCATCCAATACAAGACCGCAATCCTTTTTCGGCTTAGACATGCATTGAACCTTATTTTTTTAGCAAAAGAAAAAGCTCTTTCAGAATTCCACTATCAAAATGCAGATTTTGAAGATACACTTGCTGCGTACGGATCGACGGTTCTTTTTGTCTCAAGAAATACCCTTTAGCTACACATGCAAATCTTACTTCGAAGCTGTCAACAATTGATCGTTCAGTCCATTGTCGTATTCGCTTAACATGTCCTTGTAATAGCCGGAGTTGTTCCGGATTGAACAGTTTCCAAGCAGCATCGCGGAAGGAATGTTTCTTCGAACGTTGAAGCTTCTGACGAAGACGTTTCATGTTTTTCTGTTGATGCTGATTTCTCTGCCGGAGCGTTTGAATCATTCGGATAAGTCTAAGAAATTGATAAAATACACAAAATGTAATTAAGTATAACTGCCCTAAACTATCCTATATGGCTTGATTTCATTTATTCAAATAACCTGGGTCGGTTGCATTTCATAAGTCGTTCAGGCCTCGCGGATGTTTCATGTCGATTATTAGAGCATGCAGTAATTGTCGAACCTATGGTTTCGTTAGAGCTACTCGGTAGAACTTCATGTTGTGCGCTCGGATTATACACACCGCTATTCATCTCCTCACTGACCAAAGAAACCTGGACATAAAATCGAAATATTATAATCTTCAACAATAAATTGCAGTGTAGATAATGGCACAAACTTGGTTGTCTCCAGTATTTCCGCTTAAATTCGGAACATTCACATACTCTGGATTTTTCCTCCTTCGGATGCAACATACAAATCACGTTCGTAGTTGAAATGGAGCTGAAATGTATTATTCAATAAACATTATTTGAATAGCAATAAATTATTTCAATACATACGCTACTCAGCCAAGAGTTTTCAACGTTGTAATCTGGAGGAAGCTGACAAAATTTCATCCATGTTTCCCTCATGGCAACGTCTTTGGGGAATCGGAAAAAGCTAACACTAGTTAGGGCATCTTCAACGGCGATCCAAATCGTGGATTGGATTTATTTTTCGGTGCACCGGTGTTGTAAATTTTGTTTTATACTGGATCTATTTTGCATCATTTTAAAACTGGTATATGTTTTGATCTATTCTTGCAGCAATTTGGAACAAGAAAAATATCGTTCCAAAACACTACACGCTACTTGATAATACCAATTATTGAGTTATATTCCAGCTTTTACTAATCAATAACTCAATTTTATTGAGTGTATTCTGAGGTATATTTGTGAGCCGAAAAAAGAACCGTCTTTGCTGCGTGTGATGCTGGCGGCGGACAGAAAGTTGCGTTGCTCGCCTCGAATGCTGATAATAACCTCAAGTTGCTCCCTGTGCTAGTGAATTGCCTTTCCGTTACATTCTTAAACAACGAATGCTTGTCTTAGTTTTGTTTACAGCTACTGAATTTTGCGGAAAACGCTGACTAGATCTAAATGCGGAGGTTCCGATATTCCGAATAGTATTTCGATTGCTCTGAAATGAAAAGTAATCGTAGGTAAACAATCGGTTTATTGATAGGTTGGTCATGATAAGCACTTGCAATAGCTCATATAGATAAATTTTGGAGAAGCCTCTAGTTGACTCTAGTAGTCGCATAATGTCCAGGAACACCTCCCTTGGCATGCGGAAACGCAGAAAGTGCTTCTCGTTGTAGGTTTGCGTGTCGCTAAAGTAGTCCTGGAACAGCTTCTGATGACCGGCACGTAAATCACGGTCGACGTTGGGGCGTCATCCAGGATGTGACCCTCTCCGTTTCGACTCTTGTTTATCCGCTGCCAAACTACAAATCAGCATTATCTAAAATCGTTTCAATGAAATGCATGCATTCACACACTCACCTACAGCCAAATGAAAGAACAACTATTCCTTGTCGTCAGCTAAGGACGCACTACTGGCATTAAAAATTATTTGGTCAAACCAATCAATGGCAAAATGTTTGTGAAAAATCTGCGATCTCTGAAAAAAAAAACTTCTGATTTCTGATGTTGAATGATCGACAGGATGACAGGTGTTGACGGGTTTAACATAAAAACATACAACACCGGTGCGGGGAACGCAAAGTTGGTCTATTTTAGCAAGTTCTATTCAAGTGTCGCTGATGCAAATCAGGTATAAAGTTGATCTAAAAATAGCCCGCCGCTGAAGATGCCCTTAGCGTCTTAATCTTAATTGAAAAACAAAAGTCATTCGAAGTAAATGCAATTCATCGGGTTGCCAAAACAAATGACAAAATATCACTTGGTAGCCGGGGCACCAGTTTGAATGATTTTCTCTCTGCGTGTCTCTATTTTATAACATGGTCTCTGATTTAGAAGAGGTAAAGTTCACCTATCTGATAGAATTGGAGACTTACATGGGTAGCCTCTGTGCCACGAAAAATTTACGGAAGAAGCCATCATTGTTTATGATTGTCAGTTAGGCCCTAATGAAAAATCTTTGTCGAATTCTGTTTAAAATTTGTATCTCCTTTTGCTCTCCCTCGAGCACCCCTTCAGATACAAGTTCGAGCAGAACGGATCAGTTCAACTACTGTTTCTAGAGGGTCCGCCTGACAGCTGAGCTCGGTCAGAGACATAAAAAAAATGCGAAAAACGAAATCAAAACGAAAACAGCATCAATTGAATGCAAAACCAAAAAGAAGACAACAACAAAATAAAAATCTCTTCCAAATGTCAACCGGGTCGTAAATTTCTTGTTCGAGAAAAGTTGGTGTTGTGTGTTATTTCTTATTGAGAGACAGAAAACCCTTCGAAATTCGGTAGAGGGTTTTCAATTGGGTAGAAAATTGTGCTCATTTGCGTGGGCGTGCGTGTCGGAAGTGGGAACGTCCGGTTAGGCCATCGGGAACATGCGATCCGAGCTGTTAAGGCGCATTATCTGAAAAACTCATTTGCTTTTCTCAGCCCGGATCGCGCCCTTGTCTGCTGGTTGCGAAAGGAGTTTTATTTATTCTGTGTGTGTTTTTTCTGCTTTTCCTTTGGTTTGGAGTGTGTACGGTCAAAAAATCGAATGTGTATGTCGTGTGACTGCCGGAGGTGAAATCGAGCGCTTCCCGTTCGTAGTGTCCTTGGGTGATTGCACAGGGACGTGGACTATGGAGGTGGAGTCTGCATTGTCGTCGGAGATGTGCTACCTTTCAGAAAAAATGGGTGGAAAACAAAAGCAACAGCCGAAAATTAATAACAACGGAACGCTAGCTCCTAAGGCGGAACCCGAGGAGGACGATGAATTACAGCAGCAGCTTCATTCGGATGAAGAAGCGCGTTACGCTTATGCTGGAGATGATCCAGATGCGGTCATCGAAGAGAAAGGTAATGGTAACTCGGACCAATACGGGTTGGAGGAAGTTTACCGAACAGTTGATAGTCAACGTTCAGGAGTTCAGTGGATCAACGACGACGACGAGATCGAACGGTTAGATCTGTCGCTGTCGATCGATCCGTCCAACATAGTGTTCAATAGAGTGGACAGCGCTGACATAATCTATCAGGAGAAGAGGAAAAAGTGCAAACTGGTCGGAAAGTATGTAATGGGCGACATCCTCGGGGAGGGTAGCTACGGCAAGGTGAAGGAAGTCCTTGATTCGGAGACACTGGGCAGAATGGCTGTAAAAGTGGGTTGAGGTGGTTGCATAACGTCTGGAAAGTGTTTAATTGTGCTCCTTTTTTGTTGCAGATACTCACCAAGCGAAAATTACGACGCATTCCAAACGGAGAGCAGAATGTCCGGCGTGAGATAAAACTACTGCGGAAGTTACACCACCGGAATGTCATTGAACTGCTCGATGTGCTGTACAATGAGGAGAAGCAGAAGATGTATTTGATTATGGAATATTGTGTCGGAGGATTGCAGGAGATGTTGGATTCCGTTGAGGAGAAGAAACTTCCCATGCATCAAGCTCACAATTACTTTGTGCAACTGTTGGATGGACTAGAGTACCTTCATGGATGCGGCATAATCCACAAGGATATTAAGCCGGGAAATCTATTGGTAACATTAGATCTTACCTTGAAAATTTCGGACTTTGGAGTGGCGGAGGTAAGATACATTCTGTTTCTATTTTTATGATCATTAGAGATGAGTGTTTTGCTCCAAACAGGCCCTGGACGTATTCGCTGCAAATGATGATTGCACCACTGGGCAGGGCTCACCAGCGTTTCAACCGCCGGAAATTGCCAATGGGCATGAGGTCTTTTCCGGGTTTAAGGTCGATATATGGAGCACCGGAGTTACACTGTATGAATCTTGTTGCGCTAGGCTAACGAGTATCATTTGCTTATATGAAATTCCCCTTTCTAGGTACAATATTACAACAGGTTTGTACCCATTCGAAGGAGACAACATCTATAAACTGTTGGAAAACATTGGAAGGTGTGAGTGGGTGGCACCCAAAAAGCTGGAACCCCGGCTGGTGGATTTACTGACCAACATTCTGCAGGCAGATCCAACGAAGCGATTCAGTCTGCAACAAATTAGGAACCATGAGTAAGTGGCTCCTACCGGCGGATATCATAAGGGTTGATTGATATCAGACGATTTCATTGATTTCAGATGGTTTAAATTTGCACCGGAGCAGAAGAGAATTCGACATGGAGTTTCCATAAGGGCCAATGTTGCAAACGTAAACAATGGCTTCTTCCACAATTTTTTTGAAAATGCAAACTCACTCAAGTAAACTACCACTTCTATTGTAAAGGAGAACTTCCCTTCTGTACAATCATCGTGGTAATTCACTAGGTTTTAGGTTAGCATTCTCGAGAAATTTTCGGAAGAAGCCTTTGTTTACGTTTACGACATTCGCCCTTGAAAGGTTCAAATAATGAGGTTTGTGGAGCAGTGAAAAATTGTTAAATTGCACGTAATTGAGTCATAATGCCATACAAACGGAGTCAAATATTTTGCAAAACGGGGAGCTACATCGCAATAACGTATAAAGCCTAGAAACTTTATTAAATTTTTGTATTGTGCAAGGAAATAACCCAACCGAAATCTGATCGAAAGCCCCCTCGAAATTTAGTTACATTTGAAATGTCAGCCCAGTTACCGAGCAGCATCCGTTAACTGGGCTGTGCACTTAGCCCAGTTAGCAAACGGTTGCTGTACTGTTCAACTTGTACGGTTTCGCTTGATTCCCAGCGCTGCAACCCAAGCGGGACCGCATTGATGGCCTTCGGCGACTTCCCACAGGCATAATCTACGTGACTGTTGAAGCTTAGCCAGTCGTTTGCCGGTGCTTCGAGGCTATGGCATGCCCTCCGATGGAAATGTCTACCCGCTGCACCGCATTGCAGTTGCTGACCAACAGCAACTCCGTTTTGTGGTGGGCTATCTGCAGCTTCGACCCCTGCATCCAGTTTTCAATTATGTCGATTGCTTCGGTCGCCAGCAGTTCCACTTCTTCCAGTGTTTCGTCTGTCACTGATAATACGATGTCATCCGCAAAGCCAACGATCACTACGCCTTTGGGGATCTACAGCGTCAGCACTTCGTTGTACATCCCGTTCCAAAGTGTTGAGGCAGGGATGAACTCCCGCCGTGATGTTCACAGATTTCCGCTCTACTGAGGTCTCGTAGATCAGCACAGAGGTCTCGTAGATCTGAAAGTAACTCTTCAGAATTCTGCACAAGTAATCGGGACCCTCATCCTGTGCAGCGACTCGGCAATAGCCTCCCAGCTGGCGCTATTGAAGGCGTTCCTAACATCGTTCGTTACAACGGCGCAATATCGATCTCCTCTCCGCTTCTGTTTGAAGGACTTTACGGCTATCTCGACCACTGTCTGAATAGCATCCACCCTAGACTCCTCCTTTCCGTAAACCGAATTGCATCCTCGATAGCCCGTGCTCGCTCTCGGTAAATTTCTCAGCCTATTCAAGATGATCCTCTCCACGGGTGTCCCGAGCGTATCCAACACCCATATTGGCCTATACGATGCTGGATCCCCCGGAGTCTTTCCTGGCTTCGGCAGCAACACTAGCTTCTGTATTTGCCACCTGTCCGGGAAATGGCCTTCCTCTAGATAATTCTGCAGCACATCCCGGAACATATCCGTAAAAAGTACCTGAATCGCCGCTTTCAGAGCCACGTTAGGGATTCCGCCCGGTCCGGATGCCTACATAACCTTAAGCCCTCTCGCCACTGCCACAAGCTCTTCCGCCGTACGGTGTACGTGGCCACGTCGTTGGATCGTGCGTCGGGAAAGATCCTTCTACTACAACCTTCAGTTTTTCTAGACATAGCTCTGCAGCCATCGTTGGGCCTTTGGTCGTCGCCATCACAATACGGTACGCGTCGCCCCATAGGTTGTCATCAGCGACTCGGCCCATTTCCTTGTAGCAGTTCGTCTTACTCAGTCTTATCTCCCGTGTCCATTTGGCCCTGGCCGCCCGAAACGCCACCCTATGCACCCCACTGTCTGCTGCGGTTTTAGCTCTCTGGACACGTCTTCTGGCTCTGGGAGAACTAGCGCGAAGGTTGCTGAGTTGCTCATTCCACCAGTACGCTGGGCGCCGCATGTTCGTTGGCTCCAGTTTCCTCGGCATGGTTGCGTCGCATCCCCTCACTAACGGATTCTTCAGCTCGTCCGCGTTTCGGTTCCAGAGTTCGTTGTCCAACCGAATTGCCTGAACATAGAGTCGAAGACCTTCGTCTGCCACTTCCGCTCGCAACTATTTATCCTTCGTATTGCGACAGGATTTCGCTGGCCGATGCTATACCAGATAGCCAGATGGTCACTACAGGTATTCTCCTCACACACTCTCCAGTTAATCACCACTATTCTTGTTTACGTTCGTAGAAGAAACGTTCGAAAGAATGTCACATTCGTATTCCCGTTTTCGTTCGAACCGTTTCTAACCATTCGAACTTTCGAACATCGTTCGTTCGAACGAATTGCGCGATTCCCGTTTTCGTTTGTATCCGTTTTTTGGTCTGTCTCACAAACGTCACTCGTTAGTTGCGGATCTCGTAAACGAAATGAATTGTTTTATTGGAATGAAGTGTGGATTTCCCTATTTATGTGGATTTGACACAACGTTACATCAGAATTTAGGATTTGAATTAAACTATCAGAGTAGGCCACTCAACCGGGAAGACTTAAGAAAATCCATAATTGAAACGAACAAAGTTAACCAAGCTTACATTACAGTTAACTTGATGATGGCAGTCGATTTTGCCCGGTCGATAGTCACCTGTAGGAGAATACCTGTGTTGAAATGTGTATGTATGTATGTATTTATCACTTGAAATTTTGATCCAGGAAAACCAGATAATTAATGCATTTCTGCTGGTCTTACTTATTCCGCAAAGGAGTTAATAGTTGAGAATAAACTTTTGACCTAAGCGTTTTGAAATCGATTAATTTGTTTCTTATGAATGTCAAGTTAGAAAAGTTAGAAACAGCAATGGACTTTACTCTCTGTAAGACTTGATCGAGCTTTGATTATTCTAATTCTGCCATTGTATGAAGGGTCAAAAACGTGTTGGGTGGATCGACAGGCAACATCACTTATACGTTTCCACAGAGATATAAGAATCTCCTTCCAACAACAAGATTGAACAATTGGTCAAAAGAGCAAGCTATCTAACATGAGGATGCCCCAATGGGCGGGGAGAAGAGCCCACCCTCTATTCACAAACTGTTAGCGAGGGGGATTCGGCATTCCCACTCTCCACATCCAGAGTGCTTCAATCGGGTGCCCCTCCCATTCCCATGAAATATTTATATAATAGTGTATATTTTTATGTTAATGAAAAATACTACAAGCATTCGTGTGTATTATATATTATCTTGATTCGGTTGATCCTAAAATTCAAGAAATAATAGTTCCTACAGATTCTTAAGGACTAAGGATTAGTGGTATGTCTTGAGGATTTTTTTTTAAATTCACTTAAAAATAACATAACGTGCAGATGATCTTTTTGGATTGTCAATTTGCATTACTTTTGACGTAGTACTACGTTTTTGTTTACAATACTGGGGTACAATTAAAAAAAAATCGCATTGCGACCGTCACGAAAAGTGGTCAGGTTCTGAGAATTAATATCTCAGTCATTTCTCAAAAGATTTTCAAAATGTTTACACCGATCGATCGAAAGTATTTCTACGCATCAATTTCAATACAGAACATTGTTGATTTCGGGATTCATAAATGTTTAACAAGGTTTAGCAAGGTTTAACCTTGCCTCACTTTCCGTCACTTTTTCTATCTGGAAAATATAAAAAAAAAACATGAGTTTAAGGCCGAGTTGACGACCTAGAACATCCTGAATATGAATAAGCTCAGAAAGAAAAAAATAAATGCATTATTAATAGTGTACAGCGTTGTTTTAGAATATTGTACATATGTATACGTATTCTCTAAATTCTCGTTGATAAACGTTTAACATTTTTGTATCTAACTGGGAGGTTATAGGTCATCTAAACTGTCCTTGAGTTCAGAACATAAGATCTTCAGTAGTATCTATAGCTCTTTGGGCTATACAAAGTTACGCTATGTATTCAACCATATTCAGTGAATATTTTCATACGGAAAAATAACATTATGACATAAACGGGAATAATCTAGGTCATCCAAACTGTCCTTGAGTTTAGAACATAAGATCTACAGTTGTAACAGTAGGTGTTTGAAGTGTGCAAAGGGACAAAATATTAAAAAATATTGATTGAATAGTGTGGAAGGCTGACATACATAATGCGACAATCGTGGGATATTATAGGTACTCCAAACTGTCCTAAAAATCAAAATATAAGATCTACAGTTCTAACAGTAGTTTTTTGAGCTATGTATGGGTACCATATGTATTCAAATATATTCAATGAATCCAACCTTCCAATACTTATTATTTTAGGTAATCCAAAATGTCCTGGAGTTCAGAACTTAGAATCTACGGTAGTAGCAGTAGTTTTTTGGGCTATACAATGTTAAGTCACGTAATCAAGTAAATTTAGTGAATGTTTTCGAACGTAAAAATACACAAGTAGATAATTTTGAGATGATCTAGGTCATTCAAACTGTTTTGGCATTCAGAACTAAGGATATGACATGTTATAGGTCATCTGAACTATCCTTGAAATCTGAACAAACGACCTAGAGTTGTAACAAAAGCGTTCTAGGCTATGCAATGCTACGATGTGCATTAAAACATACTCATTGATCATTTTGGAAGAACAACAGACATTATGAGATAATCTTCGGATGTTCTAGGTTATCCAAAATCTCCTGGAATTCAACATTTAAAATCTACAGTTTTTGGACTAAACAAAGTAACAATATGTATTCGACCAAAAAAAAAGAGTCTTTTGAAAGTCAACCGATATAATGAGATATCTTGGGATGTTCTAGGTCATCAAACCTGCCCTTGAGTTCAGAATTGAGGATCTGTAGTCGTAAAGTTAGCTATATAATCTATGAAAGGTGACGTTATGCATTCAAACACATTCAGTGAAGCTTCTATAAGCTCATCAGTCATCATCAGACTATCTCGGGATGTTCAGGTTCATAAAAACTGACTTTGAGTTCAGAACTTAAGATATACGGTAGTAACCGTAGCTTCCTGGGCTATACAAAGCTACGATAAATATTCGAATATATTCAATGAATATTCTGAAACGTCCACAGACATCAAAGAATAACCTCCAAACTGTCCTTCAAAACTTAAGGTCTACTTTTGTAACAATAGCTTTATGAGCTGTACAAAGTTATGTTAGTTTGTTTGGGATAGAATATCCCAAGATTATCTCATAATGACAGTTGGTCTTCCAGGACATTCATTGAATATGTTTGAATACATATCATAACATTGTATAGTGGATAAAGCTACTGTTACAACTGTAGATCTTAAATTCTGAACTCTTGGGCACTTTGGACTGCTCTCAAAAAAATAATATGTCCTAATTTTTCAATCATTTCCATGTTATTGAGCACCAAATCAATCAGAATTCACCAAATTGGTTGTATAAATGAGGCCTGAAAGGTTTAATTAAAAAAATGGCATTGTACCAGCTTAATGGCTTTTTAACCATGTTTCTTTCAACCAATCTTGAATACTAATAACACCACAATGTTGTACTTCTATCATGCAGTATGATTTGTTTCAGAAGTTGAACTTCAATTCACCAGAAATCTAGGGTTTTTATTCAGTAGGGCGAATCTGCAATTGAGAGACTCTCTTCGGGCTCGCTCTCTTTCATTCATAAACCAATCACCTTTACGTTTTTCATTCTACTATTTATAGAGTATGCTTGCCAGCACTGTTGTGTTTCGATCTGTACTAAAGAGTCCCTCGAAAGTTTTATAATGGCGCTGTAATGAATGAAAGAGAGCGAGCCCGGAGAGAATCTCTCAATTGTAGATTCGCCCTAATGAAAAAAAAACCCTAGAAATGTTCTCATTTAAAACAATTTTCGCTCAAATCTCAAGTACCACCAGATTTGTCAGTGAAAACTTGATTATTTACATTGATATGACAACTCTAGTATCCGAGAAACGTCAAATCTAGCACTGCTCTATGATTCGAAATGTTTAGAAAAGTCAATGTGCATCGGGCAACACTAACACTATTTAATTTCGAAAAAGGATTCGTACGAACGGGGTCGAACGAAAACAAGAATACCTTTTTCGAACTCCTTCGTATAGAGTCGTTCGAACGAAGTATGAATACGGCCGTAAACAAGAATAAGGGTGAATATTTGTCATCAGCAACGGACTACAGATATTAGCATAAATGATGGGTTCACGACTGTCCTTGCGAAAAGTGCTGGCGCGACCTACGTTCTATAGTGTAACTTCCAACTTTGCCAGAGCTTCCAGCAGGCTGCACCCTTTAGCGTTGTCTAGGTCTCTAGAGATTGGGTAATTTACGCGCCTGCTGCCTTCCTTGGATGTGGTAGCCATTTCTCAGGCTCCCTCTCCGGAATCGAACCCTGATTCCCCGTTACCCGTTGCAACCATGGTAGTCCTCTATACTACCATCAATAGTTGATAGGGCTGATATTTGAAAGATCCGTCGTCGGTGCGAGACCATACGATCAACAAAATTATCCAGATTTCAACTTCGGCGTCACGGAGGACGACTGGTTTGACTAATAATTGCACAGGTTTCGCGAGGTTCCTGCATTTTGGATGTATTAGCTCTAGATTTTCCACATTTATCCAAGTAACTAGGTAAATGATCTTGTAAATTATAGCTGCTATACTGAGCCTTATGCGGTTTCACATTAAATCTGTTTGTACTTAGACATGCATGGCTTAAACTTTGAGACAAGCGTATATTACTGATAGGATCAACCAGAATTCTCGTCTCGCGTCGATAGTGAGTGTGAGTAGCTCTCTCGCTCAGTGGGGTGAATGCCGCGCCGGGGCTTCGACCGCCTCTGGATTTGTAACTAATGCGTCTCTCCTCTCTCCCGCGAAGCGAGCGAGCACGCTACGGCCGCCAACCGCCAATTGCCGGACGATTGCCGCGCGTGTGGGTGTGCATGTCCGCCAACGTCACCACAAAGTCGTTCTCGTTCGTGTATGTTAGTTCCTCCTGCCGTAGCTGTTGGCTAGCCGCCACCGCGCCGGGTGTGAGTTCGTTCACAATCAAGACAATGCCAAAAGACTTCCAGACTGTTCGCTCTTGTTTGTGTGTGTTTGTGTCTCCGCCGATTACGAGCGGTCTTTCCCATGAGATTCGCGGCCAGTACATCCAGCACTGCTCCAAAGTCCACCTTGGGGGTGCATAGCAGCTGCATACAAAGATCCCGTTGATTTTGGCGATCACGAACTCTTCGCATGAACTGGACACTACTTCCTGGATGGGGAATCCACGCATCACTTGTACGCAGCCATCGCCGCACTATCTGCCACCCTGTTTCCGTTATCGAGAGGAACACGATACGGCTCCGCAATGATTGCGACGTCACACTTTGTTTCTGTTGTTGACTGCCCCAACAGTTGCTCTGCTATATTGCAATGATTGAGGTTTATTTGGGTTACCTCCATTATTGCCGACCTGCTGTCGCCTTTTTATATACTAGGCATCTGATGCCCCCGTCATGGGGTCGTTTCCGTCTTCCTTTTTGCAAAGCATGCACCTCAGTTGCTTTGTGCAATCTCTTGCAAAATGACCCTTCTCCCCGCATTTCTTACGCAGATCAGACCTGTGGCCTATGCAGTTCCTCGCCTGGTGACCAAAGCCCATGCATCTCACCAATTCCTTTGCAACTCGAGAGATGACTCTCAGTGAGCACACCGACAACTTTGACTCGATCCGACTCCAACAGCTTGTTGGCAGCAGCTGTCGGCAGACGTATTGTCGCCGCCGTTGTCATTGGTGCATCTCCTAGATGACAGTGTCCCTTCAGCGCCCTCTTCAGCTCGTCTTCTGTTGTGATCTCGTCCAGATCTCTGCACTCGATCACTGTCTCCTGGGATAGGGCTCTTACTATCGCCTTCTTACTAAGAGACTTTTCAACGAGCCTCCTGAAGGCTGTGCTCTTGATGGCAGGATCCTTCTTCAGCTCAAAAAGCATCTCACTTTCTGTGTGCGTCTGGTTTTCATCACATTCCCTAGTTCTTTAAACTCCGGATCAGCTCTCACTTTTCGGAAGAGTTCAGCGCACGTCGTTTCAGCTTTCACCTCAACAATCAGAGTTCTCAGTGCGCCCTGCTCGTGTTCGGCTGCAATCACGGTCGATTTGACACACGTCACCATCTCCTTGATTTCTTTGTGGACGTTGTGTCTGTCTTTTACATAATCATAGAGCTTGTGGATGGGGTTTCTGACTACCTCCATCATGGTTTTCTTCCCAACACTGCCCACTCGAGTTGTATTACAGCTGCGTTTCGGAGTGAACATCTGGGTCAGGAACCCCTGGGACTTGCTACTACTGGAGACCTCTGTAGCTTTCCACTTCTTCCGAATACTATCGCTCCTCCGTCCTCGTTGTCTGGCGTTTTGCCGTCGTCGTTCAATTTCCTTTTTCTTCTTTTTCATCTATTTGATATTTCACTCCGTTGTCCTATCGTGATCCCATGCTTATCTTTGAGTCAGGGAGGCCATGCTAGGGTTGAAAGCCGTTGAAAGTGTTCAAAGCCGGATCGGCGTAAGTTAGGAATGTTACAAGTTTGGTGACGAGTTTTGAACGTACCCGGAGGCCTGCCAAGGTTAAACTGGGACGGGGGCAGTCACACCATTAGTCCACTTGCCATTTTTGGAAGTTGTGACCTTTCCATACTGGGGAAGCAGAATAGCCCGACTACCAGCCCTGCGCATCAAGTCCAATCCGTTGATCCTTGCCGTATCCATTATTTGATGCTGATACCAGTATTCCGTAGTTAGGATCTCACTGGATTGGATCTTAATTTGCCGGTTGATACTCCTGGGTAGGGTGGGCGCTCGGTAATCCGTGATTTTTTTTTATTAACGAGTTGGTAAACCTATTTTATTAACTAGCCCGGCCTCCCGTTTGAAAGTAGGCTATCTATCGAATTCGTCCATCGGGGACCATAGTGTCGGACTCGGGCCAGAGAAAAAACAGAAATCTGATGTTTTGGCTCTATGCCTTCATGTCCCCTACCAACTAAATTCCATCTCGGGCCTCCAGCCATTCCCCCTAGCTGTTGACATTCCTTCTTGGGGGTGGCATTTCCATTTGGCGATCCGCTGCTGGTATTCTTGCTCCTACTTTCGATCCGCTTTGCTCTGCTACTTCGTCGTCACTCTTATCTGCCGTACCTCTCCTATCGTCGTCTTATCTTCGCTTCTCTGCGTCTCTCGCTGACTCCACTCGGCATCGCAGGTAGTGCACCAGTTCCG
>JAHHFK020001520.1:0-10000 GCA_024533555.2 Aedes koreicus | reverse complement strand
AAAAGTATAATAAGATTTAAGATACACATGTGTAAAAATCAAGCATTAAAAGAGAAGAATCTAAGGTGTTTTATAGGTTATCTAATCAATAAAAAAAAAGAAAGAGAAAAATATATAAATTAACGAAAAGTATAGGACAAATGAGCAAACAAACTAGTTTTAAAGTTACTATATATATTTAAGAAGAAAACAAACGAAATTAATTGTGAAAACATTACAGAGAATTGATTACGAAAATAAAGATGAGTGAAAACTGTGAATCAAATGCTTACTATTTGATGAAAGAACTTTTGGGTATAACATCATCCACTTCGAATTTTGTTAAATTAGTTTTTCTTGTTGGCAGTTATTTCATGAGGCTCCAATGAACAGAAACTGAAAACAGGAAGATGTGTTTGTAACTGACTCACTTACCTTAATTGGCCTCTACTTAAACAGAAGTTTTCTCCATTCTATTCGGTCCATGGCTGCACCTCTCCAGCCTCGCTGTCTGCAAAGGGTCCGCAGGTCGCCTTCCACTTGACTGATTCACCTTTCTCGTGGCGCACCTCTTCTTCTCGTGCCCGTCAGTTCGTTTTTGAGAATCATTTCAACTGGGCTGTCATCGGACATTCTTATTATACGCCCAGCCCACTGTAGTCGACCGATTTTAGCGGTGTCTACAATGTAAGGTTCTCCCATCAACTGATGCAGTTCGTGGTTCATTCGCCTCCTCCACGTTGCGTCTTCCAGCTGCACTCCACCGTAGATCGTACGTAACACCTTCCGTTCAAATACACCAAAGGCGCGTTTGTCCTCCACATGTTCGCAATGTCCATGTTTCGTGGCTTTAGAGGACTACCGGTCTAATCAATGTCTTGTAGATGGTCCACTTTGTAGTTCGACAAACTTTGTTCGATCTTAGCATCCTTCGGAGGGCACCTTTGTCTTTATCGGTGGTCACCAATGAGCCCAGATACAAGAATTCGTCTACTACCTTGATTTCACCACCGTCGATCTGAACTCGTGGTGAGAGGCTAAGTTTGTCTTCTCGTGAGCCTCTTTCCGTCATGTATTTTGTTTTCAGTGCATTAATCACAAGCCCAATCCTACCAGCTTAAGCCTTAAGTCTGATGTACATTTCCGCCATCGTCGTCGGCAAAGCCAAAAATTTGGACAGACTTCCTGAAGATCGTGCCACTTGTGTCTATCCCAGCTCTTCGAATCACACCCTTCAATGCAATGTTAAATAGCAAACACGACAATCCATCACCCTGCCGTAACCTTCTCCGAGATTCGAAGGAACTCAACTCGGAAGACACACATCACTCGATCCATCGTTGCTTTGACCAACCGCGTTAGTTTTTCTGAAAATCCATATTCGTGCATGATCTGCCATAGATTTGAAATCGATGAAAAGATTATTTGTGGGCACGTTATGTTCACAAAGTTCATGGCAGCTCATGGCCGAATCGCGCAAATCTGGTTCGTAGTAGTGCGGGCACCCCTGTCGGTACCGTTCCACATTCGCAATCGTACGGTGTTGCAGCATTCTTGCCTGTGTTGCATTCTTCTCCTCTACTAACTGCTTGAAATCGCTATCAAACCAATCATGCTATCAATGGCGGTTTGAATATCTCTTCAGCCATCTTCAAAAGTAGCTGCGCCAAGTTGCTCTTCCATTGGTAGGGCTGGTAGGGCTGCTTCTAGCTGTTGCGCGTATTCTCGGGCATCTCCTGTTTCCCCTAGTAGCTGAATGTTAGGTCGTGGCATCCGAATTCTACGCGTGTTGTACACCGTCGAGAGTTTTGAGCGCATACATACTGCAACTAGGTAGAGGTATCTTCTTTTTTTTTTTAGACGGGATGGAAAATCTGCAACCAGACACTTGAAAAACTCAGGATGTGGCGATGAGGGTGCCAACTCTTCGGCCCACTGAAAACCCTCCTGTGCTATAAACCCTGGGTCTTCCACGGAACCACCTTTCGGTAAAACCTAAACTTTCCTGAAGAATACACGTATTGAAAACCCAACGAGTGCCTTTTCTCTGTTTCATCCGACCGAAGCCAACAAAACCCCATTCAAACAGTCTTTTTAAAGACTACAGAGTTGAATTTTCTGTGGCTATCTACTCCGAACCAGTGACCAAATTTAGATTGTTCGCTCCACCGTTGCCAGGTGTTGGAGCTCATCGAAGAGGATTCCCGTGCGCGGACATCTGTGACCTGGCGTTGGTCGTTTCGCCATTTTAATTGGAGATCGAGGACAATCTGGGAGGCCGCGTCCCAGATGTCCCGGTCTCCTCCGGACGAGATTGTACGGAGTCGTGTCGTGACCGCTATCATGCGACTATCATGCCGGATCTAGCGCCATCGAAGCGAGGACATGCGAAGAACATATGTTCCGCGGTTTCCTCAACTCCCGCGCACTCGGTGCATGTGGAGACTGTACATGCATGTATTTGTGCAGATACTATCTAAAGCAGCCGTGGCCTGACAGAATCTGCGTTAAGTGGAAGTTCACTTCACCGTGTCGCCTACCGACCCACCCAGAATGGGCATGCATTAACCACTCTTAGGCACATAAGCCTGTGTATACTCTCAAGCATATCTAGGTGATCCATGCCGGCCCACCGTACCATAGTATAGACAGGGCGACACTGGCCAGGAGCTTACGCTTGCTCCCTTAATAACCGCCGAGCTATTTCACATTATGCGGGATAAGGCCGATTTAGCCATGGAGGCTTTCTCGCAGGCGTAATCGAACTGGCTGATAAAGGACAGCTTATCGTCGGTCATAACCCCAAAGTACCTCAGGGACCTCTTTGATTCTATTGATCGATTGCCTGCAATTATCATCGCCTGTTGCTCCTATTTGCGGTTGCTTACAACCGTGACATCAGTCTTGTGATGGGCATGCTTCAGTTTCTTAGAGCTCATCCATCTCTCCACAATGCCAATGGAGTGCGAGCCGTTAGCTTCACCTCCTCGATAGATTCACCAAATATTTCTAGCCACACAACTGGCGCTATTGAACGCATTTCTCACGACAAGGGTGACCACTGCATAGAAGCGGACTCCTCGCTTCTTGCCCTGAATTGCCAGCGCATCCAACGTCGACTTGCCTTTAAGGAAGCCAAACTGGTTGCAAGACAGACCGCCTATACCCTCCGTGTACTTTGTCAGTTTGTTGAGGATTACCCGCTGTATCTAACAGAAATATAGGTCTATGGACCACCTGGTGGCTTCTCTGTCTTTGGTAGCAACACTTGGGTCTGAATTATCCAGGCGTTAGGGAAGACACCCTCGTCACCACCCTGAACATTTCGGGAGCCAGCAAGATAGCCGTCTTGATGGCCAGGTTCGAAATACCATCTGGTCCTGGCGCTTTGTTCACCTTCAGCGAATTTGCTATCGCAATGAGTTCGTCGTTCATCACCATCGCCGCGTCTCCAACCCCAGTTGTGCCGTTATCAATGCCCACGGGGTTACGAATGCTTGTTGCGCCTGCTTTTTACATTCCCACAAATATACTTGTAGTTCTTAATCTGTTCGATGGCATCCTTTACTTCGCTTATCGTGGGAGTCAGAAAATCTTCATCGTCTGCCATTTCGGTGAAGTCATTTCTCCTGCTGTTTGTTCCGCATCTGCGCCAATACGAAGTTCATCGAAGGGCTGCTTCCATGTTTCGATCACCACACGTTCAAGCGTCAAGATACCTCCAACCTTATCGCGACACCAAAGTTTTTGGTATAATTTTCGCGTTTCTTAAGAAAGATACAGCTGCTCCATTTCTGCGCACTCCAACTTCTCCAAGCGGCGCTTCTTATCCCGGAAAAGATGAGTTTGCTGTCTTTGCTTATGTTTGCATTGCTCCAAATGTTGGCGGGTTCTTTTCTGCAGCATCATTGCCCGCGCTGCCTTCTTTTCATTTAAAACCGTTCGACACTTCTCGTCGAAGCAGTCGTTCCTTCGATTTCTATCCACAAACCCAACGGCACGTTCTGCTGCGTTGTTAATGGCTGACCAATCGGCAAAAATACACAACATATGCTGCAGGTCGGAACAGTCTGATAGACTTTTTATAGTTTAGTATATTTTAGAACCGTTTGCGCAGAAGAGGTTCCTGCCTTGCGGGACTCCCGAGCTATTTGTGAAATCTTCCGACTCCGAAGTGCCAATCTTAACCCGTACTATGAGACTATTTGAACTGGTCGTAAAGAACTCTCTTTTTCACATTTTAAGCAGTTTTTGAGTGCCGATCAGCACGGGTTTTCAACTGGGCGTTCAACAACAACAAACGTATTGTTCCTAACGCCATACATCGCTGATAGTATGATTGCTCGATGCCAAACGGACGGGATCTACACAGATTTTACGGCAGCTTTCGACAAGCTAAACCACGATATTGCGATCGCTAAACTTGACAGGCTAGGAGTTGGCGGTCTCTTAAGATGGTTTCGTTCAACTGACAGTTGCTTTAGGCGACATTCGATCAACAAGTTTCTGCGCCACGTCCGGGATACCGCAAGGCAGCCATCTGGGACCGTTGATATTTCTTCTCTACTTCAACGACGTACATCTTGTTATCGGAGGACCACGACTGTCGTTTGCCGACGACCTGAATTTTTTTCTGCGTATCTGCTCAATAGCCAACTGCCGTTTCATCCAAGAACAGATTGATGCCTTTGCTGATTGGTGTACTCTAAATCGATTGGTGGTCAACCCGGCTAAGTGCTCAGTCATAACCTTTTCACGGCAGAAACAACTAATTGTTTTCAACTACAATCTTCTCGGCACGACCATCGAACGAATGCAGTGCGTTAAGGACCTAAGTGTTCAGCTGGATTCTAAACTGACGTATTCGCAACATATTTCATATGTTGTGAATAAAGCTTCAAGAACTCTTGGTTTTGTTTTCAAGGTGGCGAAAAGTTTCTGAGACATCTACTGCCTAAAATCGCTCTATTGTTTTCTCGTGCGATCTACACTGGAGTACTGTTCAGCAGTTTGGAGCCCGAACTATAATAATGGCGCCGAGCGAATCGAATCTATTCAATGTCGTTTTCTACGGTTCACGCTTCGTAGACTACCTTGGAGAGACCCATTTCGTCTTCCTAGCTACGAAAGTCGCTGTCGATTAGTGAACATGGAGCCTCTGTAAGTCCGTAGGCGGCTATTCATAAACCACGTAGACTTTTATGGAGGAGGGAGGGGGTTCTGACCTCCATACAAAATTTCAAAATAATGTATGGAAAAAAGTCTACGAGGGGGAGGGGGGTTTGAGATTTTCAAAAATGAATCTACGTGGTTTATGAACAGGCCCTAGAGACGTTTGCAGAGCCTTAATTGTCGCAGATACTCTATAAGGAAGAATCGACTGCGAAACAATCCTGCAAAAAATCAACATCAATGTTCAACCAAGGCCAATGCGCAACAACTTAATGCTGAGGCTTCCTCTTCGCCGCACCAACTATGGGTTGAGCTGCGCTATCCACGGGTTGCAGCGAATGTTCAATAGGGTGGCGTCGGTTTTTGATTTCTATTTGACGTGGAATGTAGGACCTGAACTTGGTCTGTTGATGCATAACTACAAATAAACAAATGGATACCTGAACCAATCCACAGCGGCAGATGATATGCCGAGTATGTTCAGCTTAACAAGCAGAATTTCATCGAACGCAGCCTTAAGATCCATATACACAGCATCAACCTGCCATCCAGAATCAATACAACGCAGCAAGGATGGTTTCAATCGTATCATAAATCATTCGTTTCACGCTCTTCTTTGATTCAAAAGACGCACACAATGAGAAGTTGAACGCAGACAGTTAGAAAGTAAACTGAACCAGGTTCATGGAAACTGATCGTTTCGGATAAAAGCCGTGCTGATCAGAATCGATGTAGTTTTTACAGCCCACAGACAAGGAACCATTTATAATAATTTTGAACACCTTTGGACACGGTAATTGCCAATGTTTTAAAATCCGGCACCGGCATTTCCCCAGTGCAATCATCAACACGTCTTCACCCAACAAACATCGGTGTTGAATTAGAGAAACAGCTGAATAGCTTCTCCAAATTTGCTTGAACAAGCTCTAATTCAACACCATTGTTTGTTGGGCAGTAAAGCGTGGAATATTGAAATTGACCACGTCATGTGGCAACTTCACAGTAGCATCTATCACTTTTGTCGGCAAGGCGAAGAAATCGTTGAACACTTGCCTGAAACGTCGGGCAAACAGGTTGCATTTCTCACCTTCAGTATTGGCTGTGTCATTCCCGAGAAACATGGAACCCAAATTCCTTCGACTTGGAGTTAAACTACCAAAAGTTTTTCGGGTTCGCTCGCAGGTTCGCTTCCGTGCGTCTTACATGTTGATTATAAAGGAAACGGTTATATTTGTGGTAACGATGACTTGCGAAATTAAACTGTCGTTTGTAGTAGGGTTGAGCGAGAAGAGCAGTACTTACGGAGGGCGGCAGAACGTTGTCGCTGCAGAACGCGTAGACGTGGATTCGACCATGATGGTTTTTGCGGGGAGCGACGTACTGGAACAGTGCGAAAAATTGCATCTTCCAGCGCTGAACTGAAGGAATCCACTGCATCGTTGACATTATTCGTCGATTCCATAAATTGCCAATCAATTCCTGCAAGCTCATTGTTCAATGCAGCGTCATCGGTCCACCGAACGTCCAAAGAGTAGGACTCAGATGGCGGTGAATGAATCAACGGGCAGGTAGGCTGAAATACACGACGAGAGCAGGGTGGTCGGTGTCTAGTGGTTCGCCCGGTAATGCAGGATTATTTGCTAGAACAATATCGAGCAAGCGCCCGTTCCGGTTCAGCAAGGTATCAACTTGAGTCAATCCATGGAAATTAAATCCATCCAAAAGGCTACAACAAGCCGCTGCACAGTTATTTCATTCCATACAAAAGGCGGAAAAAAGTCCTAAAATGAATTTTACATAGCTAACTTATATGTTTCCAAGTAATTTTGGGCCGTTGATCTGAAGTATGCTATCTAATTTATCGTATTTACTGAACCGAGATATGGCCACTTTAAAGTCCCCTAGAATATCCGGAACATCCGATAAAGTGGTAAATTCATTAGTCTCGTCCTAAAGCAATGCGATTTTTTTCAAAACCATTTGTACATAATGTGTAAAATGTAAAGCGATGTGGAGACCAATTTATGGCTCTGGGTGGCCATTACAAGGTCTTCCGGAAGTTCCGGAACATCCGTAACATATCATAATTTAGCAATTTCATACCAAAACGATGAAGTGGATCTTAGAATTTCGGAATAATTGGTAGGTTTGTTCCTTTTCGCAAAATTCATGACTTGAATTTTTCATTCTATCATTAGGGTGACCCATTTCGAGAAAGGGTGGTCCAAAAAACGAGACAAAAATTCTAAATGAGGAAAAGAATTAAAAAATTATGTGTTATGTATAGTTTTGAGAAAAGGTAGGAATATAAAGGGATAGAATCTTATTATTTTAATCAATTTTAGAAAGGGTTTTTTTTTTTTTTTTTGGGGGGCGACTACATTTTTAATTTTTTCTTTTTTAAATTTAAAAACACAAAATCCGCTAATTTATCTAAGGAAACTCCCCATCCCCTGACGGTGTATTGTGGGGGAGGATTGGGTTATTCTATATCACACATTTTAATGCAATGCAATGTGATCTCGCATACTAATGTAAACGAAGTACGGAGTGGAAGTTTGATGCCCGCTTCTGCTGGAATTTTTTTGTTTCAGCATCAAAACAAAAAGCTTGTCACTGGTACTGGACTATGCGCGGTCATGTACAATTTACGCTCTAAGACCAACCGCACCAACACGGTAATATCGGTAAATTCTCGGAAACTTTTTCAAACAGACGTATGTCATTTTGTAAACAAAGAGGGGAAGTAAGATTCAAAAGTAAATTTCTCGAAATTCTCAGTACCCTCACATAAAGTAGCATCACAATCATGTAAAGCAATGTTATTCCTTGTGTTGGTGGCCCAAGTTTGCATGAAAGTGCTAAGGGTTTCGAGAAATTTACGTTTGAATTCTTACTTCTTTGGGTAAAAAATCCACAGGAGGAATAACAATAATAATAAATCGTACCCATTAATGGGTAAAGGAAGTTTACCGTGTGTCTGACAACTCAACACCACACCGGTGGTTGGTAACCGGGTTGGAAAATGACAATTTCCTCGCTCGGTGAGCAGTCGGTTCGTAAATTTGACAACCCGACCCTACCGAGCCGAGCGTTGCTATTTGAAGAAAAATAAACAAAACAAGTCGAAACGTTAAAAAAAAACATCTTCATCTGGAAGACTTTCATTTCAATTTGAGTGTTTCCGATTTGTTTTTAAAGCGTTATTTGCTAATTTCACGTTTATTGTTATATGTTGTGAAAAAAATGAGTGCATCAAAACCCCGTGGAAAGAAGGCTTGGTTGGATGTCTTCCCAAGATCCAATCCTTGGGACAAACCAGAACGTCGAAAACCTGTACGGAAGAGTATTTAAACTATACACTGCTCGAAATATTTAGCGAAAAAAAACCCCTGCGAGAAAAAATTTGAGTTTTTTTGTTTTACCTTTTTATGAACGACCGGTGCGAAAGTGGGTGGCTAAATCAAAATAGGAACGCTCTCTGTCATCAAAATATTACCCAGATACGAGCCCACCGTCTTAACGTGTTTCACGTTGTATTGAGGCTTCTGTTATTTTGCTTTCTTTTTTGACCATTTATTTAGCAAAACATGTTTGTTAAGTTCTCTTCTCACTCCATGGTAACTTTCCTATAACTTTTCATATCATCCGCTAAATGTTAATGGAGCATAAGATTAGCTGAAAAGCTTATAATAAACCGATTAACTTTTTTGAGTTTCGTTATCCTAGAACGAAAGTGATGCACAACTCTTCTGATATTCAGGATGTTCCGGCTAACCATGCAGTGACCAGTCGAAATCACAAATGGGTTACTACTACAGTGAATTCGTCCTCCCATAACATGTAAATTTATTTGAAAATAAAAACCTAAATTTATGCACCTATCGTGAGATCTGACCCTTTTACCCTTTTTTTAGTCATTGTGGTCCTGGAAACTTGATATCATCACCATTGTACTTATTTTTGAGTTCTCATGTTATTTGATGTGTCACATTATGGGTTTTGATCTAAATCCGAATCTGGCCACTTTCCCCGAAGTAGCCGGAGCATTAACCCGGATGTAGCCAATATGGCTGTGGACTTTTGATGTCATCACCATTGGACTTATTTTTAAATTCTCATGTAATTTTAGGTTTCGCATAATGGGTTTTGATCTTAGTCAGGAATTGGCCACTTTCCCGGGGGTATCTTCGGAACCAGTTAACCGATTCCAATAAATTCAAAACGAACAAGGCTACAGTACCTTCCATTTGGCGGTTGTTTCATTCGAATCGGTTCAGTAGTTACTTGGGAAACTGAGTTAGAAATTCGTTACACACATACACTACACAGCAATGTGTTCAGTTCATCGAGCTGAGTTCGTTGTATATAACACTCGGCCTTGCAAACCTTGGAACAAAGGTCGGTTTTTTAAGATATAACACTTCACTGTTAGAAGGGTAAAACCGTGGTAATCTAGTGCGAGATTTTTGAATTTACTAATTTTACGGGTTTCCCAGATATTCCAGGACTCTGGCCTCCCGGAATCGTATTTGCGCAAATTTCCGCAAGATGAAACCCATATTTTTGAAAAGCTGGCAACACAATCTTCTAAATACTTTGGTTGTTACAAATAGCCTATTGTGGAGTATGTGCGCGTGTGTGCTCATATTTGAAAACTTAGTTGAACTTGTTTTTTCCGATTCTCCATACATTTTATATGGGAGTAAAAAATCACGATCACCTTGAAAAATTATAGAGAGCGCAATTTTCATCCAACCTTTATGAAATTTTGGAAAAAAAATGTTAAGTAGTGTACAAAATTACAAAAATATATTTATTGTAAAATGAGGAAGTGTGTTCGACTTTT